>JACJUY010005218.1:6852-27840 GCA_014220935.1 Platorchestia sp. MABIK
TTTTATACCATTTTCCTGGTTCTCTCTTTTTTATTGAAAATTCGAAAATACCGGAATAACTGCTTTAAACTAAAATATTGAACTCGTTCATCCAATAGTGAGATCCCCGTGTAATCAATGTTGTCCATACATTAGTCGTACAATCACTCCGAAAAATAAGCAAAAACCCTGGATTACTGAAGACATTATTGAACACATCAAAAAAATGTCAAGTGACCCTTGCAATACCCTGTGATGGGAAAATATGAATTCAGGAATTAGGTGACAAATTTTTAAAAAGCTGGTGGGCGCTTCCTTTAAACCGAAAAGCAGGACTAGGAAAAGAATTGATCCCATTGTTGAAGATAACGTGAAATATACCTAGAAAAAAGGAATTGCAACTTTATTTATCAACTCAAACCATACTGCTACTTATACATATTGCTACTTAAACCATACGTAAACCATACTGCTGATAGCACAACTTCTGAATAGATTGACTTCATGGAATACATGGATCCTGTCTATGACCGCAATTTTTTTTAACATGCCTACTGATTCCTCTGATGTTATGCCGTGCATGAACTGCTTGAAAGGTGAATCAAGTGGATTAAAAACGTTCTCGATTAAAGTACTAAAGAGTATAACTGATTTGTTTTGCCGATCATATCGAACATTATTAGCCAGTAACTTTTCTTCCGTATTTTCCCAAAACATCTCATAAATTGCTAAAGTAACACCTATTTTTATAAATTGTGATGAAATTTGCATGAACAATAATATAGACCTGTTTCTGTGAAAACAATTATACGCAAAATCTTCGAAAAAAAGTTCATGAAAAAGTGAACTTTTTGTTTACACACACGGTATATATATCCTTTCTGTACGATAAACAGCATGGATTTCGTATTTAAAAGTAACCACACAGGCTGTATTTAATAATTCACAACAATTTATTCAAGGATTGATGAAGGAAAGTCTTTCTCGGTGTTTCGGTCTTCAATTGCGTAGGCAATAGCACAGTACTCTCTAAACTCTATTGTTAACATAGCGTTAGAAGGTCGAGATGCGCACAACTGATTCAAATCGGGCAGAACCAATCGGAAGCAATACGTTGTAACTGACGATACGCAATCGGAACTACTGATAATTTTAAATAGTCATGGAGTACCACAGGATTCAGTCCTTGGCCTTTCCTATTTCTAATCTCTTTCAACGATATAGTTATATATATATATATAAATACTTCATATATTTAATCCATAATTTTTTCCCTCGACAGCACGCTTTCTAAGGTTCTTCCTAATTAAAATTTCATTTTATTTGAGGAGAGTGTAAATAAAGAACTGCAAAAAGTTCCAATAAGGTTCGGAAGGAATATCAAGATTGGTGATGGTAAGATTGAAAAAACCAACTTCCATGAGTTCTAGGCATGATCAAAGATAAAAAATTGACCTTCAAAGAGCGCACTAAATATATCAAAACTAACCCATCAAAATCAGCAGGAATCCTCAATGTCGTAGAAAAATATCAATTGTAGAAGCTTTAAATATACTATAACGGACGCTCATTTTACCATATTTTCAATATGCCATGGGACTGATGAAAATATTACCAATTTTCTCTTTATAGTTAAAAAAAATGCAAGCGGTGAAGACATAAGAATACAAATGCTCACAGGAGCGATTTAATCGAAAGTTAAAAAATGCTTGGCCGAGAATCACTATTAGCTCTCGATATGCAATTTCAAGTATAAAACGTTGACAAAGAGGGCCGCAAAAATTTTATCAATTAATACAAGCAAAAACTGACCATCATGGTCATGTATCCCATAACAGAAGTAAATTTCTACTTACTTAGTACTCAAAAGCGTGGTCACAACTCACACAACTCACAAAAGCGTGATCACAACTCACAACACAACACAAGCGTGGTCACAACTCACAACACAACACAAGCGTGGTCACAACTCACACAACTCACAAAAGCGTGGTCACAACTCACAACACAACACAAGCGTGGTCACAACTCACACAACTCACGAAAGCGTGGTCACAACTTCATTGGAGCCAAGACGGGATATTCGATCCCTGCTAAAATCATCGAAAATAGTGCAAACAAAGCTTTCAAAGCGGGTCTTTAATCTCTATTTCCATCGCAGTTTTAATGCAATTAAGTTTTCAATTCAAACTTTTTCAGCAATATGATTCAACTTGATAGGGCAATTCATCCTGATTAAAGAAAAGAATCTCGTTTTTTCTAGAATGTTCAGTTTTATCTAGCTCATATTAACTATTGTTGTGAACTTCAGCATTGAATAGAACGAACCCATTCATTGATCAAAGTAGCTTGCGACTAGATAAAGAGTACAAGGTTAAACCTAATTGTACAATTCATTGTAGCGTTCATGACAGGATGCACTAGAAGTCGCTCAGCTTATTCGGGCCCAAAAGTCGCTGCACTCAAATGTGACCATTGTCATAGCCTTAAAAGCAATTTGCTTGATGTACCACATGTGTTAAATGAGTTATGTGACTTATTAAATAGTTTTATTCACTCCGGGAGTGGGTTCGTTGTAAAACAATCAGTTTTTTTCTTCCTTCTGTGAAAACCTCTTCGCTTCGGAAAAAGAAACTTGAACTAGCAATACTGTACTCACCCTGACCTGACTTTATTTTTACCATATATAGTGGGCGCGTCTTGTCCAAAACGACTGCTTTCAGTAGTTTTAATCTCCGATTACTTCAGGAATTGAAAGAATGTGGATATTGTATTTATGGCACAAGCTATAGCACCTCTTGAATTTTATTTTCAGGTCAGGCCATGTACGGACATCAGCCAAATATGTCTATCCCTATAAAACCAGATTCGATATAAAATTCATGCGCGAGAGAAATTGTCACAGTATCCGTATCACAGGTACACTCACAAAAATAGTTCTGCTTTCCGGACGAACATTCGATGGTTACAACTATAAGTAAAGCAAGTTGTCTTGTTACACACATATGTATAAGGGTGATGCAAAATAGAGGACAAAAAATGATTCCATGAAAATATTGATATACAATTCAAATCAGTGTTTTTCATGTAAAAACGATCCCAGAGGAATTTCAGGTTCGGATTTTAAGATTTAGATGCGCTCGCGATATGAAAATTTGCTGATTTCCAAGACACCTAAGAGGTGCAGCAATTATCTCGTTGCTTTTTTTCAATCGGAAATACCCAGGTAGGCCTATTATAGCACTTTTTAGTTCTGTAGTATGGACTGGATTTGATACATATCGTGATAGAGTTTCACCATTTAGTCAGAGATTTGAGTGCTTTCTTCACTTCATCTGGAATTTTCTTTCGATAATAGCTGTAGACCTATAACAAATATTACTTTTGCCGTTCATCGTTGGAAATAACTTTATAGCACTCTTCCATCAACTTGACACCTCTTTCGAGAACGTCATTGATACCTTGTGTAATTAAAATTTTTTTTCAAAAGCCCGGTCTTCCGCTGGGTAACTCTAAAATGACGAAGATAATCCACGAATTTTGAGGAAAGTCATTACATTAGCAGTAACAATATCATCAAGCTGTTTCTTGTTTATGCTTTCAATATCTACAGTGGTGCCAGAATGTAACTCCGCACTGCCTTATTTTTTATCATATTTTAAATTATAGCAAATATAACTAATCATTTGAAGCAAACTTTACACCATAAAATTCTACGCCTTTTAATCTATAGCTATGCATTCTCAAATTTATTTTTCTGCCACCCAGTAACTGTGTAGGCGTCATTTTATATGAAATGGACAAAGTACGCAGGACAAAAAGAAACTCCGCACAACAACAAAACTTTAATTCAAGAACAATATTGAACAATTCTGGTAATTTATCATATTCATTAGGTTAATATTAAGTGGTATAACATTTCTGTGCCTTAACAGCCCTCAATCTCTTCTGCATGCCCTCGATCAACCTGCGGCAAAACTCTTGATCCAGACAGTCCCACTCTTTTATTTTACCCCAAAGTTCTTCCAAATTTCTAATGTTTTCGTGCCGTAGTTTGTGCTCAATGTTATGCCAAACATTCTCAATAGGATTAAGGTCTGGAGATTGAGCAGGCCAATTCAAACAGGGGATGTTGCGCTCCCGAAGAAAGTTTTTCACATTGCGAGCAGTGTGGATAGGCGCATTTTCATGCATAAAAATGCATTCTTCATTTGGAAGACTTTCAAAATAATCAATAAAGTGTTGTCCCAGCATTTGGAGGTATTTCCCCGAATTTACCCTGCCTTCCAGCCTAACTAGAGGCCCGGGACCATAAACACTGATGACACCCCAGACCATCACAGATCCACCAACAGCTTGCAGCGTCGATACTGTACACCTGTTTTTAAATTCTTCGCCCTCGTAGCGTCTAACGTATTGCCTGCCATCACTTCCAAGCCTATCGAATTTGCATTCATCACTAAACAGAACTTTGCTCCAGAAAAAAACGTCTGTTTCTTCATGGCTCTTAGTGAAATTCAAGCGACGCTTTCCGTTCTTTGCGGATATCATTGGTTTACGTCTGGCAATGCATTCCCTTAGCTTAAACTCTTTCAGCCGATTCTTGACAGTTGACACAGAGCACTTTTCAATAGAACCACACTCTTTACGCAGTTCTGGGGCACTTTCAAATCTGTTGCGAAGACTCCGGATCTTTATGGCATGATCTTCTCTGGCCGATGTCACTCTTGGACGTCCACATTTTAGGATGTCATGAACGCTGCCAGTCTTTTGATGCTTTTGCAATGTTAGCCGGACGGTTTTCTCGTCACAATTCAATCGAAGACCAATTTCACGGTTGGATATTCCATCGTTGTGTAGTTTAATTATCTCCTTGCGGTTTTCAACGGAAAGATGAGGCATGACTAAAATTTATTAAAGATTTATGCACTTTATCTTCACTAGCACTTATAACAATTGCAAATGCCCGATCGCCGCTTAAAAGCGGACATTGTAGCATATTTACATCGAAATCCTAACATACGGAGTTTCTTTTTGTCCTGCAGACTTTTTACATTTCATATAAAATGACGCCTACACAGTTACTGGGTGGCAGAAAAATAAATTTGAGAATGCATATCTATAGATTAAAAGGCGTAAAATTTTATGGTGTGAAGTTTGCTTCAAATGATTAGTTACATTTTCTATAATTTAAAATATGATAAAAAATAAGGCAGTGCGGAGTTACTTTCTGGCGCCGCTAGCTGTATGTGTTTCCTATGGCGGATCTGGGTCTACTGGCAATGTGAGAGCGTCATTCAATTTTTGTTTAGTTTCATGACTGGTTTTATCATCAAAGAAAGCCAGAACAATTAATTTTTCTGATGTATATCAGATTTAATACTTCAATTTCTGTAAAACAGGTTTTACTATTTGTCCATTTTTAATCTTTTGTACTAATAAAGTTTCTAGAGCAGATCCCAAAGAAGAGCATTGGCAGCACCGCAAGTTAAGAAATAATATTTGATGTAGATTGAAGCAGTAAAAATAAGAAATATATGTCAGGTTTTTATCTTCTTTTACTATTATTTTAAATTGTTTTCAGACCATGAAGATATTCAATGATTATGAAAGTTTTGCCATCCAAAGTGCTCTTTATATGAAATACACACAGGACTTACTTAGAGTTTTACTTCAGTTAATAAAGTGCCTCCTAACAAGATTATTGTAAGTTCCAATAACTTTTAGTAATCGTCAAGAGGCTGTGGTTCGTTTATTTGTCCGATTAAAGTCATTATTTCCTCCTTCTCTTGGTGTGAATAATTTTGTTTTCAATCTTATATAATTAATTCAAGCCTATTCCAGTTTGTTCCGAATCTTTCGAAAAACTGTATATCTGGATCTGAAAATGGCTGAAAAACACTAGACACCACCGCTTATGAGAGAATTTTGGAAACAGAATATCAACCATTAATGCAAACGATAACAAATCTTCTATTTTTTTCGACGTGTGTTTTATTCCGTTGTATCAAAACATATACTGTTAAATACACGGCACATGCAGTGAACAACTACTCTCCTGATCAAAAGTTTAAGACCACTTGAAAATTAAGAAAAATGCCAACTTTTTAGTGGTAAATAATTAAATGCATTCAACTAGGATCGATAATTACTAAAGGTAAAAGGTGAGAAAGACAAGAAATAGCATGGTAAAAATTTATTAAGAAGTCAACACTTTTAATGAATAATGACTTTTTCAGTTGATCATAATTATTAGACCAGGGTTAAAAAGAATAGTTTAAGGGCAATTTCCGGCATTTTAGATTAGTTACAATTTGGCACTGGTAGCGTAAAGTTTTCACCATGCCCAAAGCAAGCAAACTTCCCGAATTTGAACGTGGTTGAATTGTCGAACTGCATAAGCAAAGCTTGTCGCAACGCGCAATCGCAGCTGAGATTCACCGCAGTAAAGCTGTAATTTGCAACTTCCTAAAGGACCCAGAGAATTATGGAACAGCAAAAGCTAGTGGTAGACCGAAAAAAATTTCACCTGCATTGGGTAAGAGAATAAAACGGGTGATTTCTCAAGAAGAAGGACGGTCTTCCAAGAAAATTAAAACCCTCACAGATGCTAATTGCAGTGCAGTAACGATCAGGCGGCACTTACGACAAAACGGCATGAAGAACAAAAAGCGTCTACAAGGTCCTCGGTTGCTTCAACGTCACAAAGTGGCCCGTTTACAGTTTGCTCGTGAGCACCAAACATGGGACGTTGAAAAGTGGTCTCAAGTTTTGTTTTCTGATGAGAAAAAATTCAATATGGATGACCCTGATGGCTTCGAAAGGTACTGGCATGACAAAGAAATGCCTCCTGAAATGTTTCCCACGCGCCTAAGTGGTGGAGGCTCCGTAATGGTATAGGGCGCATTTTCCTACAGAGGAACCATGGAGCTTCAATAGGTACAGGGTCGTCGAACAGCTGCTGGTTACGTCGGAATGCTGCACAGATCATCTTCGTCAGCAGATGAGTTTTCGAAACTCCCTCAACTTTCAATTTCTTTGTACACAGTCTGTTTCTCAAATGCGTCTCTAATCAATGATTTAAATAGTTAAATGAAATCTTCCGTTAAATGCGAAATGATTTTGCAAATTGTTGCGTTTCCAATTAATGGATGATTCATAATTAAGAAGTATTGAATGCAAATCAAATTACGTTAGAATTTAGTACTGGGGAATGAGAAATGTGAATGTGTGGTGCAAAATTTCAACGACTTATGTGGCAGCACATGTACTCTAAGATTGGTACACACTTGATAACCAGTGACTTGTTTAAATGTGAGAATGAAGAGTTAGTTCAAGGTTTCTACCACTCATTTGATGAATTCAGACCGTGTTTCTTTGAAGTTCTGTATCAGCTTCTAGCTTCTAACAGTTTTTTTTTCGTTTTATTATCAGACTAATCTTCATCAAACTTAGAGAGCCCTAATCAAACGAATACATTGGCAAATTTTTCCCTTCATCATTTCTTTAGTCATTGAGGCTATTATGACAGCCATCATAGTACGTTCATCGGCCAACAGTTTTTTTAATAGATGAGAAATAAACAAATGGGATTCCAAATACGAAAGTGTTTGTGTTTATGTACTGCATCATTAATATCTTCTGACATCATGAAGGGCTTCGAACAAGTGCTCAGACCTAGATCTTGACAAATTCGGTCAAGCAAGAAAACAAAATTTCGCACCCACTTTCGATGGTTCAATTATTAAGGTTTCATTAACTTTGCTGCCTCTATCGCATGACGACATCGAGTACTTCTCGGCACATTTGTCATATAAGCATGGTTTTAAGTTTCTCAACAAGTCAATTCAGTATTCTTAGTTTTACGTTTGATTTCTAGCATAAAACGGATTGAAATAACTCATGCTTGACCTTCATCAGCTCTCCGATGTCTCGTCGTAGGATCACCGGTTGGGTTTTTCACGTTTTGACGGTATCTACCTAACATTTTAGCTACATTCGCTGTAGATTTACTTTAGGCTTATTCAGAGTTTATAATACCCTCTTCAGAGTCGGCAAGCTACATTTACGATCAATATCACTCACAAAATAGAACACCTAGTTACAATTTGACACCAGTGGAACACCGCGATTTAAGCAATTAAGCAACGGCGTCAGAATGTTTACTTACCTAACATTGCCGACGAAGTCCACGTGAATATTTGAAAAAAATTATAAAGGATTTTATTCGAAGTCTATGTAAAATTTTAACATTTCTTACGATTGGCTGTGCTCTGTAAATAAAAGAGGTGATCTGTAGAACTTTATCTCCTCTTTCTCGATGAACTTGCCTTTCACAAGAGAAATTTGTTAGTTTTTCCTTTTTCTCTTTTCGCCACTAAAGTGTAAGACTGCCCAATAAAGTTTCATTAGGAATAAGAGTACGAGTAAGGTAAAAGTGATAAGACAGCAAAGGTAAATACCTACTAAAAAAATCATTTACGTGCTTTATCAAGCACTGGTTTTCAAGAATTTTGATTTCAGCAGTACTAAATTCTATGTCCCTATCTGAATGTATTCGAAATGATTTATCACACGGACGAGTACACTCATCTTGCCCAAAAATGTATGGTGAGTACGCTTGTCTTATATGTGTTGTCAAACAAAACATTATTCAAGTTTTATTCCGACAAAAAATTATCAAGCCGCTGTTTAATAATTCAAACCGCTATCAAACCGCTGTGGTTAATATTATTATGGATTGATATCGATCAGATACAAGTTTGTTGAACTGTTGAAATTTATGGTCGAGAGATAGCTTTCAATAGATCATCGGCGTAATCTTTGATAAAGGGTACATCGAAGTAAATTTGAATGCTATTGAAAAAATACTGTATGTCTGAGGCGTACAAAACAAGCAGTTGTTAGAGGTACTTCGAGTTTACGCTGATTGATAAACTTGTTACTCGATAACCGAGATGAATAATCGTTCAAACGATCGTATCACATGGTGAAGTTGCCCAGTGGATTCATGCTGAGCAGATGGGTTGCGTTATGAGCAGTTTTGTAGCCGTACAACTTGAGCGGGACTTCACATTTCGACTGAATGAATGACACCTGCGGGGAGAAAATAGAGAGCTTGAAGAATTGAGCCCAGCAATGTAGATATATGATCAGAAAATGAAACTTCTCAATAGTATTTTTCTTGATGAATCGATGATTTTAATTATTTTCACGAGTCAATCATGATGAGACCGGCGGCAATAATAATAATTCTTTGGCAGTTTTTTGAGAACAAGTCGAGAGAAAGGAACAAGAAGTTCATTCTTATTACACTGCTGAAAATTTTTTCCTCACTTTTCCCTTTTGAAATAATAGTAACCATCTTCATAAATTTTAGGTCGCTGAACATGAAAATCATCATTGAATTTCTCTCCTGGCTCATCGTTTTGAATGATATCCCATTTTTTACAATCTGTATATAATAAATAATACAATTTAATTCCGAAAGGTCACATATACGCGGCTGACAAAAAATAAGAGAAATGACTAAAAATGGACCTTTCGCCGTCCATTTCTGTCTCCGTTCGTTTGTATGAGTGACTAGGTACAATGCAACTAAATTTTATTGTCCACTGAATGCGCAGCAATGCTTAGATCCTATGTCAATTCCCCGGACAACTTTTGCTACGTCTGTGCTGACGTAATTTCTGTTGTGAAAAATAAAAATTGATTATACTTTGGGTGTCGTGTCAGAGACCATGAGAAGCATTGGGCACCTTACGTTTGTTGTACGAAGTGTTCATCAACCCTGAATGCTTGGATGCATGAGGAAAAGTTTCCATGCGTTCTGGTATGCACGCCGTTTTGCTTATACCAACAAACCATACTGCCGATTCCTATTTCTCCCTGACATCAAACTTGAAGAAAGCAATTGATAAGCAGAAGAAGAGAAATATTGAATACCCTGTGATGCCATCATGCTATCATTCCGACTGGCTATGATACGGAAGCTGATGGAATTTAGCTTGCTGTGTTAGAAAATTTTCCAAGCACCAGTGATGCTGATACATTATTTGAACCGACAAGTACCTTCTGAAACGCACTCAGAGTCCCGTTTTCTTTTTGGATTTAAAGCGTACCCCCAGAATGTCGAACTTTCTAGAGAAATTGATTTGAGCTGCCATAGGAAGAATGTGATATCAGATACATCCTGTGAAAAAATCAGGTTCGTACGTTCACTCGTTGGCCACTACGGGGGTTTGAAGGATGGGGGAGGGGGAGGGGGAAGTGATATTTTATTATGTTACAACTTCCCCTTGTCACTTTCTTCACGGCGCAACGTTGCTATGTTATCTTCTATGTCTCTTTATAACTGTATAATGATTTCAAGTGTCCCAGCCGACCCGACCAATAATAATGAAGAAAAATTGAGATTGTTTATGTTTCTTTGTTTACCTTTTTTTGGGAGGATCGGAATGTGGAGTTTCAAACAGCATCTTCTCCTACATTTTTCAGCTACAGTAATAATTTTGATATCATTAGATGCGGAAAAATGTGGGCATTCCAAAAAAATTAAGTGAAAGTTCAAAATTCATTTTTGATCAAAAGTTGTGACGTCATAAAGTTCGAAATTTTACGAAAGAAGACTCCTTGGATTTTTTGTTTATTTCGTTTTAAACTACAAGTTTGGATAATTCCATTCGAGTTTTTGGAATGCCCACGTCTTTCCGCATCTAATGATACCAAAATCATCACTGTAGCTCAAATCTGTAGGAGGAGATGCATTTTGAGAAGCTACCCCAAAATCTTGTTTTCTTTGAATATCTCGTTTTCTTTTCAGAAAATCGCAATTTTTCATAGAAGACAAATGATTCCAAATTGCATTTCCTATCAGCATACCAACTTTCATTGCTCTAAGTTCAATATTGAAGAAAATCGTCCTACGCTTTTCTTAACATTTTGCAATGATATTGAGGGTTTGATGGTGAAGGCTGAAGGCTGAAGCCTGAAGGCTGTGCTATTGCATAACATTACTGAAATATCATCATCAATCCTAGTTCCTTATGCAGCCCTAAGTAAAGAAAGTTATCCAATGTCTCAACGTTCTCTAAATCATTTAAGCTTCAATCAACATAGTTTGTTAGTCTGAGTTGATTTCAAACCTAAAGTTTTTGTACTGTAATAAGTCTACAAGGTGTGTGCACCAAGTAATGTTGCTACATATGTGAGTGGGATAGCCGCGCGAGGCATACCCATAACTAACAGAAGGAATGAGCTGTATCAGCAGCTTTGATGCCTGGCACTAAAAACGGTTCATATGAACTTCTAGCGAACCTTAACAGCCTTGTCGTACTACCATTGCACATAAAACTTGAGCTTATAAAGCATTTCGAGAAACCCCTTGATAAATTTTCCTGGCTTTGCGTACATATGTTAAAAGTTGCCTTGCCTGTGAAACGATAAAGCTTTAACAAGAGATATTTTTAGGTTCCCTACTACGCAAGCTTTTGCAAGACGAACAGTTCAAATCAATTCTCAGTCAGAATGTGCTGCATGCTTGTCAATGCACAATTCTTGGGCAACTTCCGCGTTTAAAATTACAAAGACCTATTAGAAAAGTTATATCTGCTTGTGAGAAAATTGGATGAAACATGTCACTTTAAATGCATTTCATTCTTTAACACGTTGATGTTTCCCAAGTGAATTGCGTGGCTTTCAGTGATTAACGAGGAGAGCGATTGTGCCAGGATATTTCATTTGATTTTGGAACAGCGGTACAAAAGAAAGTGGTCGGTATCATACCAACAGATTTTATTACTTAGTGACATTAGCCATGCACCTTTGTTCAGGGATTATTTAAACTCAAAGCATCCGTCTATAAAATGCACAATTGAAATTGAGTTCTATAATTGTTTATCTTTTTTGGATTCTAAAATTACGAGAAGCGGCCATACGTTCAGTTCATTTGTCTTTCCGAGAACAACATTCACTGGTTTTGGTTTGGGCTTTTTTAGTTTCTGTAACTATAGATTAAAATTAATACTCTGAAGACATTATTAAATTGTGCAATCAAAATTTCTTGTAATTAGGTTGATTTTCATAAAAGGTTTTCTTGCTAGCAAAATTTTCTTCGAAAAAATGGGTACCCTTCTTCTATTGTCAGTGTTTATCTTAAAAATTCTTGGCTAAGAAGTACTCCATTACCAATAACGTTATAGAACCACTGCAACGTCTCTATTGCGTCTTCCCATATTTCTGAGATTACACTGATAAAATGTCGCTAGATTTGAAATTTATTTTTTAAACGTCGTTTTCCAAACGTCATGATGACGTCATGACAACTTTAAACGTCATGACGACCTTGCCATTCTATATTAGGATTGCCCAACACCGTGGAGGAAGCTACCGTAGCGGAAGACCTATCTGACCCAACCGCCTCATTCATCCATCCGCCTTATCAGAGAGCAGTGTTGTGACCGAATAGCAGAGGAGAATTTTCCTATTAAACGAACAGCATCGAGTCTTTTAGATTTACGTATTTAAAAATCGCTTTATATCTC
The DNA here is from genome assembly GCA_014220935.1 of Platorchestia sp. MABIK. Taxonomy (NCBI): domain Eukaryota; kingdom Metazoa; phylum Arthropoda; class Malacostraca; order Amphipoda; family Talitridae; genus Platorchestia; species Platorchestia sp. MABIK. Next base: position 19,374 of record JACJUY010005218.1, read on the forward strand.
CTAAGAAAAATCGGAACTCAGTAGCACCAACAGTTCATGAACGTTGCAAGTTTACTTGTAAATTTTATAGTGTCAATGTATTTTATAAAAATAATTATTTTTCCTGTATTTTCCACTTTGCAGACTGCTAACTGAAGATGAAGCTGGTCTCGGAAACGTTTTATAGAACTGACTCTATGTAGTTATTTTAAATTAATTTTTTGTAAAATTTTCAATATATATGATTTCAATGCTTAGTGCTTTCTTCATTTTTAAATTCCTACTGACAGATTTTTGGCTGGATGATCCCCTTTGGTGCTCAGGAGGTCATCCACAAGTGTCATGCCAAAAGTCGACGAGTACAAAAGGCACAGTTTGTTTACTGTTATTCGAACAGTTGCATTCTCAAAGCGTTTTATGTTAAATGTTAATAATAAAATACCTGAAAAATCTGAGCCAGTAGGCAATTTTAAGCGTTATTTCCGTATTCAGCGACCCGAAATCTTTTATGGACGAATATTCTCATTTATGGAATTTATTTTTATTTTTGAACAGCATTATTGCATCTCACCATACAAGCTAGAGTAATAACGAACTACCAGCGCAATAGAGGCTAATTGTCGCACTAACTTGGAATGATTTCATTCCTAAGTTTAGTCATATAGAGTTTATTTGCTTGTTTTCCCAGCACCACAGAAAGGAACAAACAGCCATCTTGCCTGTTCGAATGTGAGTTCTTCAGTCCAGTAATTCAAGCCTCGCTTTGGAGTGACAGAAGAGTTTGTACTGTATCGGTCCTCCTTCTGCAGTAAACTGTGAACGTCTTCTCCGTAGGATAGGCGGAAGAAATCGAACACTTGGCGAATTGTCGTGTAGGGGTCCAACATCAAGTCTTCGTATCTGATCACCCTGCTCAATACAAAAGGAGTAGCAGCACGTTGGTTTCAACCTCTATAACTTGAATATTAATCAAGTTATGGAAGATATCTTGGGTAGTAAACAAACTGTACACGCACTTCGGACTGTTTTAAAACAATTTTTTCACGCTCTCAAGGTTGACACATTTCTTGACAATCCAACCTTGCAAGATAGAGCATGAACTTTTTTGACAGTTTGAGGTGGGTTCACTTTCGTTTGAAGCATCCTGTGCTGGTAACAACTATGTGGTCATCCTTCCTCAAAAAAAGGCTTAATCCGGTTTGAGAGTCAGTCACAATATAAATGCTCTCAGGTATGGCAAGGTTGCCAATTAATAACTTGACAGGCAGCGAATTTATGAATGTTATGTTCAGTTTTGTGAAAGTTTGAGAAGTGAATAATTTGAGTCCATTTCTTAATGTTAGACATCTGATTGAAAAACTTTTAAAAGAGCCGACCAATCTTCCTATCTTATGAAGATGCAAGAAACAAGCCTTTTTTGGAAAGCTTTGTAGCCATACACTTGACACGTTTCATGTGAAGGGACCCTCCTGTGGTCACCGAGAGGATTTTCCTAATGTTGCTGACTGACACGCAGTCACTAACTCAATTTTTATAAATACTTTATGAAAGCTTCATGAAGGCACGATCCTGTTCGTGTTTGCTTTTTTCAAAATTGCTTACTACAATCTACTTTAAATTTGTATTGAATATTAAACTTCAGTTCAACCCATCGCAGGGAAGCTTAGTGTTAATCGGACAGCATTCCCGACGAACTGTAACAGTGTTGACAGTCATTATTATTTTCATTGTAGTGAAAGCATTGGTTTCAATGCTTTGACTTGATACCGCCTGGATGAAGTATTTAAATTATTGATACACCTGCATTTAGTGCAGTCTGATCAAAAGCTAGTAGAAAAAAATCATCGTTTGAATTCATTGGGAACTAAAATTCTACTTTGCTGCATTTATTTTTCCAAACGCAAGAAGACAACAATGTGGGAGTAGAAGGCGGCAACAATAAAAATACCGTAGTTTACGCACTCACTTTACTCTACCAGGAAACTGAGCCATGAGCTCTTTGGCGGCATAGTAGTTGCTCTCGAGGAAGTCGCACATGTAGTCCTCACTGCCGCATTTTGGATTGGGGATGCACCAGGAGGTGGCGCGGTATCTTGATGCCATCGACCCGCGGGGGTCCCGCACGAGCAGAAGCACACGCAACCGCAAACTGCGCCCAGAACTGTACACTCACGACTGATGAAGATGCAAAACTGGCCGTCCTTTGCTCCTACTGACCTAATGTCCGATGACTAGGCATCAAGCCTTCGAGAATTTTTATCACGCTGTTTGATCCCCATGTCTGATTGAAATGTACAGTTTCAATCACATGGTTTTCGTAGGTTTTGTTTTGAAATGCGTTCGCACATCGAAATCTAAAGTAGTAAACTAGGTTGCTGTGCTATGAAACAATTCATACCTCTTGCCTTCCAATAACCTTTTAATAATTCAAGGACAAGTGAGTTTCTATTGTTTGAAGGACGTGTGTTAGCAAAATTTCAGCATGGGAGAATAAGGCAGCGAAACTCGTAATTTAGGTGCAATTATTTGAGCAAAGACGCTCTATCCTGTCTAAATATCTTAATTTTCTAGCTGACGCTTTTTACCGCCACGTTGTAATCGCAAATCTTCCAAAAATGGATCATTTTGTTACACATGAGTCCAGAGCAAACCAAGCAACAAAAAACGTACAGCTTTAGAGCTGGTACTCGAAAGGAAATATCAGCTTAACATATGACAATAATATTCTCTCTTTCTATAGTCCCCAATGAACAGTTAAAACCAAAAATTTACCTGACCGCTATGGCAACGTATGTCAGGTTTGAGTTGATGCGCACTATGGTTACAAGAAAATTCATCTCACCTGTCGTCCTGAAGTAGCTGACGTGTTTCATTCATCCAGAGCCGAACGGTTTTGATGAGAACGAAAGGGAAAAGTTTGCAGACGGCTCCATAGTAAGATTCCGTGACGCAAGTGCGCACTTCTTCTTTGCACACTGGCCAAAACTGCTCGTTCAAGGCGATGGCCCACTGCCTTTTTTTCATGACTTCGAAAAAATGGTCTGGAGATGATGGGAATTGCTCAATAACGCATGCGAAGATAGATGGTCCGAAAAATAAAGAATTCTGCACCACCTAGAGCATAAATATTTTCCATGTAGTTGCTTTCGGTGCAGGCTGCTCAAGAATCTTAGAATAACGTGTACCTCAGCATGGGCATGAACATACCTGCTCTGCCTCTACCTACATAGAAAACCCTCTACCAGCCCTTCTAGTCTTTCTTTAGAGAGAAAAATCCTCTGAAGACGATAGCGTACACACAATAATGAACTATTTACTGAAGAACGAATAATAAAAAAATCCAAAAGTCATCTGGTTACAGCTTAACATCAGAGAATCAAAATCCTCACACCAGTTTTGGATTATCTCCCAGGAAGGTCATTTAGGCTAATTCCACCTCATTTTGAAAAATACACTGCCTGGCCAAAAAGTCTCATTTTCCAAAACGTTATTAGTACTGAATTGTTCCTCTAAAAGTTCGTGATTCAGGTTACAGTCTACTTCCCATTGATTATACATGTCTTTGCACCTGTGATTTGGCTTTGAATTAATTTTTCTCAAAGTTTTCGCGATGAGGCAAGCAGGATTGTTTCAAGCTCATCCATTATTATTCTCTATGAGATTCAGTTTCATATATAGTGCCAGTAAATGCATGCAATTTGACTGAACCCTCATTGATCCAAAAATCGATCTTGAATGATTTCGGTACTGGCCTCTGATTTCGGTACTGAGGCACTGTCCTCCTGAATCCTGAAACATTCCGTTATCATGGAAAATGAAACTCCTCTTAAGATTATAAGCTGGGTTATTAAAAATTCATACAGAGCTCTGTCACCTTTTACTTTCCCTGCTACGAGTCGCAAATTCTATTCGATTCAGCTAAAACAATTCTATAGAGGGTTGCACTTCCTCCTGATGCCTGCAACGTGGAAATATAGAGGAATTAATACATACATCGGGCCACATAAGATTCTATCGGTCTTCAACATTCCACTCTCGACGTTTTCTGACCAACAACAAACTTGTTTCACCGTTTCTTGTGGACACTAATGAAATCTCAGTAGATCAGTCATTGAATAAATTTATTTTCGTTAGTTCACTTATAGCGGTTAATGAATATAACTCAATTTACAGCGTTATCGAAACACGTTAATTACCTATGGTGTCAATGAACAATTGCTTCTCAATACCGACTTCATCAACGCCGGTCTCGCTAAGCCAGAAAGTTGAGCCTTTCACACACACACCATCAGATAAACCAGCTTATAATTACTTAGCAGTCGTGTTTTCACAGCGCATTTATTCTCTGTAACGTTTTAATGCCTGTATTAATTGCTGTTTGGAAAAAGGAATATAACGAAATAACAGGGAAAGCATTGAAAGAATTTAATTCGGTATTCGGACAGGGTTGGACCACTCTTTGCGGCAATGTCGGCTTCTATCCAACACGTAATAAAGGAATTAATGTCGTGAACGAAGTTCGACGGAATTTGCAGTCATTTTTTCTGTAGAGCGGATTCGAGCTCAGAAAGTGTGCCTGGAGAGGAGACCAAGTGCACACTTCGTCCTCTGGAACACCCCATGAAGGCTCAATGATGTTGAGATAAAAAATCGAGTATATCGCGTGAGATATTGCATTTTACCATTATGCTTGTCTAAGTATGTCTGGACGCAGTGAGCCTTAGGAATACTGCGATAATGCTCGCCCGTGATTATTCGCCTCACAAGTACTAGGAGCTCCAAGCTAAGTACAGGTGCTCTCGCACCCTATACACAAGCAGGGAATCCTCTTGATACTTTATGGAAGGAAACAGGTAGTCAAAATGAAGTTCATTAGCCATTTTTCGCCAGACGAACACACTACCCGTGGTCTCCACATTATTTCAGACCACGGGATGTGTGTTCGTCTAGCGAAAACCAGCAGAAGAGTTTAGCTGCCAGTTTCCTATCATGAAGCATCAAGAGGACTCCATGCTAGTGTATGATACGATAGCGTCTATAATTAGCTTGAAGCTCTTCGTACTTGTATTATTTTCTGTTAGATCTCATTACTTGTTCCGCAATACTGTTGAGGTCATTTTCGGTGATCTTGACATCACTCCGTTGCATCATCGCTTTCCGCGCAACACAAACTGTTCCGTGATTGCCATTATGGCTGACATACCGCTGGAGCTCGTAGTTCGTGTCGAATATAGATTTGTTGGATGCAGGGTCCTGGACATAAGTCTTTTATTTCTATGGCTTGAGGAAACAAATTTCTCACAGCTTAAAATTGTGATCTGTTCATGCACCTAAAAATCTAGCGTTTGTGTAGGTCCTATTTTCGATGTCAGAAATCTCAAATCAGCCCACAGTGGAGTAGTTTTTTACCATTGGGTGGAGGGAGGACAACTGGTGTACAGCGCCTAATCGAAAGATGTGTTTCATCAGATGCAACTTCCAACTACGAGGCTCAGTGATAACTTTCTCATTCCGTCTCTTTTTCAACTGTTTCACTTTGAGTTCTTAATTTTAAGCATGATAGATTGGTCTTTACAGCTTTTATTGCATCTAGAGTATATCAGGTTATTATTAATATTAACTATACATGGCATGCCTGCATAAAATTAAAGTTTATATTGAAAAGATGAACTTGAACGCTTATTAGCAAACGTCCAACATTGAACTCGAATGGAAGCTTACTTTTTCACACGGTGACATAAATTCGAAATCGGTGAGACTGTACCCGCATATATAGATGCAAATTGAGCGATCTAAATCCATCCATGGCGATCTAAATCCATCTAAATCCATCCATGATGAAAAATTTTCTCAAGTTATTTTTAATTAACGCGTAATATTCTTAACGCTTTTTATATTAATTCTTTCTCGCATTTTCAATGAACAAATATCTCCAGATCTCATCTCTGCCATTTTCTGGCATGAAGTACCTTCCCGAATCGAATTTGCTATAAATATCATGTAATTATCTCCCCGAATAGTTCAATAACTGGGAGCAGTAATATTTCAGGTGCATGTTTTTCAAATGCAAGTGTGTGATTTAAATTTATCATTGATTTAAATTTGACCCGGGACTAATAATATTGTAGGTTCTCATTTTCATGGACTTTTAATATATGCAAGAACTTCCACAGCTTCCTAATTTTCCAAGTTGACGGCGATTTTTTGCAAATGTTCCATCTCCGATTCCTCGTATCGCGGTGACCCAATGGACCGCCAGTTTTCGGGTTAGAGAGAGTTCCACAATTAAATAGCTGACGCTGTAGTTTCTGTGTTGGTGGAAATAGTTCATTCCAATTTGGGCGAGTTCAAATAGGGGACACCATAAATGCTGTGTCACCATGTTTACGGCAATGAAATCTTACGTTTTTGTTCGATTGTCTTTTTCAACATGTATCTATCACGGTTGGGCTTTTTGACTTTCACTCACAGTAATTCCTACAAAAAAGATGTTTTTTCTAAGTTAGCATTCGCTGTCAAAACCCTTAACAAAGTGGCCTTTGAAATCCTCCGAGGGATGGCTGGTCTAAACATTGTCGCTCTAACGAGGTAGTCTTAATGTCTATGTCTTGTGCTACATTGGACTAGTTGGGCAGAAAGACTTTCTGCGGGAATGCAACAAACATTATTCGTACGACCTTTAGATCAGCTGCTGCTCAACTGTTACCATATCTCAAGCTCCCACAATGGAGCACACGGTTGTGACACGTCGCAGACGAAAATCACAGCTGGTGTTTGTGCATATTTGCGACGTTAGAAGCGTACAGCGTAACAACATTCACGTCAGGGCAGGTCGCCGCATCGTTTTGGATGGCGTGTGAGGCTGCCAGGTGGCTGTACAAGACTGCCCTACTTCACGAGGGATGGATGCGCGAAATTCACCAACTGTGGTCAAAAAGACATTTTTCCGCAGCCGCTGCGCAGCACCGATGCTTCTTGTCACTCAAATTGTCGGTGGCCCGTCCTGATTACGTTGGCGATTTTCAACAAGGGTGGTGGAGCAGTCATGGATGGTCAAAATGCCACACATTTTGAAACGTGTATCTTGGGCGCGCATGTTGTCCTGCATTTAATCATCAAAAAATATTTTTCACTTTTTTGCATGAAAACCGGCAATCAGTTCTTTATCCGAAACAGGATGGATTTTCATACTTTGTTTTCGAACGAAATATAGGTCGGTGAGAGCATTATCTATTTGACCACTTATTTTTAGTTGATGAAGACACACAGAATGTTGCAATACCAATATCTACTCAAATCAATCCTTTAAGAAAGAATGTTAAAAAAATTATAAGAGATAATTTTCAGCCAGGCAGTGTTAATCACTCTGTACCTGAACTATTGATAATAGTCTTAAAAGCTCTGCATGATTGATAATTTTTAGTGAATACAACCTCTGCGATAGCCTATCTTCACGAGGACCTCGCTCTCTCCTCATTGCATCCACATTCGGGCACCCATGGCCAAACTTTTCTCACATGCAGAATATCGACTGGCGAGTTAAATTTGTCGTTGAAATGCACTTCCGCAACCGCAGAAGCTTGAACACGTGCAATCAAATCACATAGTGGAAACATATTTTCATCTTTGGCGATTTTCTTACCTTTATTAGTGAAGTTGCACCTGAAGACCTCATCTAGGAACTTCACCATCGACGAAGTCTTAGCTTCTTTGGGGTGCGATTGGAAGTCCATGAAGGGTTCATACAATAGAAAAGTCCCAAGGCTTGTAGCTACGACTGAATCCAAAAAAGAGGACCCCGATCGCCATGTCGAAACAATGAGGTTCCGAACAGGATGACCTCCCTCAGCTGGAATCAAATCTGACTTATTTTTTACGTGTAAAGATGAATGGAAGGAATAGTCATGCAGTGCGGCACGAAGAAGCTCCCGCTGTTTCTCCAGAAGACTTTTCTCCGCTGCTACAAAATTAAAGAAAAAGGCAGGTTTACTCACTTGATAATGTTGCACATCAGCCAAGTTTCCGAAGTCTTTCGAATTTCATGAACACAAAAAGAATCCCATGCCTCTGCACTTCGATTCGACGGATTTCGCTTCGATGAAGCCTTTGCTTTGATGAATCTCGAAATTCGTATACCTGAACAGACACTGTTGAGTTTTTTTTGCGAGAATTGATGAATATTTTGAGTAGTCGAAAATGAGCTGTCGCTTTGCAGTCACATCCAACGAAGAATATTCCCTTCGTAGATCTCTACATGAGAAAAAATAAAAAATAATTTAACCCATTAAACTAGCTGAAACCAACCATGCTAGTGAATATACAGGGTGTTGGTGGAACTCTTGGTACAAACTTCGGCTACTTGTAGAAAATACAAATTTAAACACTTTTTCATCAGTGAAAAATATCGAAAACGTTGTTATACTCTTCCGTATAACTGTCTATGGTCTCCGACCAAAGAAAAAAAAGGAAACAACGCTAAGAACTGGAG
>JACJUY010005218.1:28904-62535 GCA_014220935.1 Platorchestia sp. MABIK
CGAAAGATCATGCTCCAGTGATTAATATGATACGCGAATTATGACAACGAAGTTCCCATCATCAGAACAAGGGAGGACCCATAACACGTTCAGTTTTTCAATTAATGGGCTTGGCAGTTTTTAATGCTGCGCTTTAAGAACTCACTGCGATCCTAGTTAGCCCCATGCACTAATGTTCAATAATAACACACGAGGGTAATAAAAAAGCGTTAAATAACATAAGGTACTTTGATAAATAATAGAAAGTAACGCATCAAAGTAGGTGTTCAAAATTTCGACCATTAACATCGATACACGCACGATACCTTCGTCGAAGCGAGTTGCGTACGTTGCCAAACATTCCTGGATTGTCAGCGATTTCTCCAGCAGCGACTGCAATTCGAGCGACAAGGTCTTCTTCCGACTCCACAGGTGTCGCATAAATCAGAGATTTCAAGTGCCCCCATAAAAAAAAAATCTAACGGAGTCAAATCATGTGATCTCGGTGGCCAGGACACAGCACCACCACGACCAATCCATCGATTTGAAAATTGTTGGTCAAGAAACCGTCCGACATTTAGAGCATAATGTGCCGGAGCTCCATCGTGTTGAAACCAAAGTCGTCTACGAATACTACGAATACCTGATGGCACATTTTCCAATAAACCAGGAAGGACTTCTTCAAGAAAGATTTTGTACACATCTCCAGTAAGACGCTCTGGCAGAATGTATGGACCAATGAGTTGATAATGCACGATACCTGCCCAAACATTGACAGTGTAGCGATGTTGGTGATGACGTTCATGGATGACATGAGGGTTGTTCTGCTGCCATGAGTGAAAGTTATGATAATTAAAAATTCCATCTCGGCTGAAGGTTGCTTCATCCGTAAACAACACACACTCTGCAAAATTGGCATCTTCTACCCCCCGATCTAAAAACCACTGCGCGAATCGCTCACGAGGACCATAATTAACGGGAAGGAGACCCTGGACTCTCTGGAAGTGATATGGATGATAATTATTCCGGTTCAATACATGCCACACTGTACTATGGTCACGAATACCCAGAGATGCTGCTGCGGCACGGGTGCTCGTACGCGGGTTTCTACGGAAATGTTCCAACACTTCTTGCTCTNCTGCCGGTTTCCGTCAATCTTCGGTGTAATGCAGTGAATAATCGATGATCAGGGACTTCTCGATTAGGGTAACGTTCATGATAGATTCTCGCGGCACGTCTTGCATTACCTTTAGCAACACCATAAGTGAAATGCATGTCTGTCATTTGTGCATTTGTAAGGCGATACATTTCACCACTTCAGTGCCACGGTGCTAACTGACAAAAGATACACATACGCTTCTCACCAGGGGTCGCTAACGTTGACTAGGAATTTCTAGAAATTTCCTGAATCTGTGAATTAATGTTTTAAACTGTAAATAAAACATGTTCGATTCTGCTAACGCTTGTTCATTCTAATTCCCCATATTGCCCTTTTTTCTGTCTGTTGCAAAATCGCTGTTGTGTTCTTGTAGCGCAGCATTAAAAACTTCTAAGCGCAATAATTAAAAAACTAAGCGTTTTTCGATATTTTTTCACTGGTGATAAAGTGTTTAAATTTGTATTTTCTACTAGTAGCCAAAGTTTGTACCAAGAGTTCTACCAACACCCTGTATATATGTAGTTGATTACGTGCCTTGCACTATCTCTCTCGATTTTTCTACACCTCTTAAGTTGGATTACAATAATTAAATGCATTTTGTTAAACTAGCGAAATTGTTACAAATTGAACATGAGATTAAGTCACTGTTTGAAAATACCAAAAAGTTAACACTTAACAGCACAGACCGCTAGACCAAGGACTACCTGCAAATTATCGCGGCTGTCAAACCGCGATTAAAATAACTTCCAGGTTGAATACGAGAATAATCAGAGTCAATTCGAATGCAACTATTAATATATACAAGTTCAAACATTATATAAATTGTGTTTGAGTTAGGTGAGTTAGGAAATATGCACGACAAAATACGAGTCTCCCGAAAGTCATATAACATTTTAGAACATTTCATTTAAAGGAACATGGAAAAATACGTCGTTGATTACTTGATAACTTTGCTTTTTGCCATTCTTTGGTATATGTATTTCGTGAATGACCGGCCAACTCTCTTAAAACTGGTACTTTAAAATTGTTGTACGGCAAGAAGTTTTCAAATTTCACATTCGGAGCAGCGCGAGAATGATTCGAGAAGCCCGACAAATCACAATTTCCGTTGCTCCCGAGAGGGTGTTTTATTTTTATCGAGTTGATCCGTTGAAAATAATACATAGGTACACTTCTTTCGCGAGGATTCCCAACCAGCTATTGCATCAAACGATAACATCTCTTCTACAAGAAGCCAAATATGTTACATCGACTGCAAATCCTCCATCAGAAATGAGCTCATTTGAAAACTGGCTTTCCTCTCCTCAACGCTATGAGACAGTGAAGGTTACCAATGCCCTCTATATGATCAGGACTGATTCTAGGCTGGGCATCATAGCAATTACGTTACACTTTGTTTAAAACAATGGCACCAGAATCGAATGGAAGTAAATAAATAACTTTACACATTTTCGACTAGAACTTTCGTGGCACTGTGTGTGTGTGAGACCAAAAAATACATTTGTGGTACATGTACATATGCATGTCGGACCTATTCATTGCTTTTTGTTATTTATATTTGTACTATGCGTTGGAATAGCTGTTGGAGCTTTTCAGTTTTTCAAAGATTGGAGATTTTACACAAGCAGATTTTGGAGATAGCGTTTAATTTTGAGTTTCTCTATTTCGGTTCAACGAACTATGCTAACATTTCTTACAACTGACGAATTTTGAATAATAAGTGCATGCTAAAGTGCAAGAAGAACTTATGGATTGTTACAGACCTTTCTTCGGTTCACAGCAGTCCGGTTTTTTCAGCCCCTTACTTTCTTCTTCAAATTTTATCTTGTTTCATGAACTTCTTTCTCAACTTATTGTTTTTATGTGCCTTGTGAATACATTCCACATTCCATTCAGTCCCTACTAATTGGTGTACCAGTTTAAAATTCATGCATTCTTTTTACGCCACCCTTTATAACAGGATCAACATGAAATGAAATATGGTGAAATGAAGCCCTACCTCATGAGCCTCTTATTCTGTCGTTATAAAATGAGGGTCTAAAAATACGTGAGTATAATATTTCCGAGTTTTAAATTGTATGATTTTTCAGGCAATAGATTTTTTTCATACACTCATATGATGAGAAATCTTTCACTTTGTATCTCCTAGTATTCTAAAAGCCTGATCAGCCGTGTTTTAAAGAAAGTCAACAATAGATTAGAGCTAACTTAACTTGTTAATAATTATTCATCTCAAATGAAGCAAGATCTCGGATCACGACAGTGGCATCACGATTTCTTTGCACTAGCCTAGAGATGTATAGGAGGTATTGAGATGACTTAGGTCAGCCAGGTTGTTAGTTAAACTCATAAACCTAGCTCGAACAGAGAATCACGGGTCGAGTGGGGATTCTCTCTTCCATTCTCTGTCCCACTTCCTCAATGTCATAGCGAGAAAGACCCGAGCGGATGTTGAAGCTCATCTATTTATATTGCTGAGTGCAAGGTGCCACATTTGTCAGTTTGGTCGGTGCTTCATATTTCGACACGTGTTCCCACGGAATTCATTGGCATGATACATGTCATAGGGAACAGTGGAATTCACTGCCGGGATGCAGACGTTCTAATCGGCCGCTAGTGTTTTGTGCTCAACTCGGGTTTCATTATCTGTACATGGACTGCTAGCAGTGTAGTTAAAAAAAATCGCACAGTTTCTTCCTCTTTTCAATGGGATGAAATACCGAGCTCGCAAAACATTGTCTCGAGTTCACGGTCATTTCTTTGAAAAGGTGAGCGCTGCTGCATGATCACTAGGTGACTATGACCAAGGGGATGAAACATGGTCCTCGAAACTGGATCCAAGTCGTCAGGCCTGCTCCTACCGTAACTGTTGAGAAAACATCAAACCGCTATAGCAGGCATTCCCACAAAGATCAGTACAGTCCATTTGCTGAGCTTCGGCAGAACTCAGCGTCATCGAGTACATGTTCCAGCATATGCTTTGAAGTATAGCAAAGCTTTACTCATGGCAACTTCGAACTGTTTGCACAGACGATCAAGATAATATTAACGTTATTAACAACAATCTCAGATCATGAAAACTTGGTTTAGCAACTTATTTCATTCATTCTTTTATTTATGGTCGTATAAACTCACACGGCCGTCTAGGCAGGAGAAAAGCAAGCCCAGCATTAATATTTTATTTCAAAAATTCACTTCAAAGTCTTTGATTTGGTGTGCCGTGTTTTGAGAAAGGCTGATTTTGTAACTATTTATTTGTGATGCTTGCTTAGTGCGGATAATTTTAGGTTAAAAGTCACGCAGTGATACTACAAGAGTTTCCAGTGTCTCAACTTGGAATTAGAAGAGACCATGATAGAGCTACTTTTCAACAAAATGGAGTTTTTCTTTATTTGCTAGGATCAGAATAAATAAAAAAACCAACGTTATAGAGAACTTTTAGTTTAGCAAACGTGTCGGAATAAAAATTATTCCATCATCAGTGCTGGAAGAAATAAAAAGTAATTACCAGTCATGAATAAGACGAATAAGGTCTGAATAGAAATATCAAGCAAAAACGCAAAAAAATCAAAAAGAATCCTTACCTAACGATTAAAGTACCATACATAAGCGTATAGGCAATATACACAGTACATACAGGCGTACACAACCATACATACACAACACACTCATCCACCTACACATATATATACACACATGCATACACACACACACACACACTAAGCACACCGCAAGTTAGGAAGTAGGGGCCACAAATAATTTTGTCGCGCTGAAATCCTTATTTAGTGAAGGTTTATTTGTGAATATATGAAGAGATTCTAGAATACGGAGGTCTTGTTCATTAAAGGCTTTGCACAGGATAAAAAAATTTGACATTTTGAAAGGGTGATTGGAACTATTGCAATGGTTTCTAATGGCGGACTGAGAGGGACAAGCAAATGGAAAATAGAAGTGCTCGAAGCGATGGCAACGATGGTACTTGACGTGATGGCAGTACACTTAGTTGTTCACGTGTTGACATTAACACACATACATAAGATAGAGATCGAAGCCTTTGAACATGAAAGCAGTCGCGAAAAAGGAAATTGCAGTAAGCATTATCCTTGATATTTAAGAACTAGATAAGAGTCGACTTTTGGGATACTCTGAAGAACTAAAAATGTGTAATAATTTAGACAATGAAAATGACACGTGAGGGCGTAGCACAACCCTTTTAAAATGTTCACTAAAAATATTTTAACTTCAATCCCAGTTTATACTACCAATGAAATCGTGCTCAATATCTGTTTGAATTAAGCGGTCCATGTTCAAAATAATACATATTATTGTGACCATTGCTAGATTCAAATAATTTCTGGGGGTGATCTTTTTTTTTCTTCAAGGAAACTCTTCATTTGCCGAGTGGTCCTCTAAATAATGATAAGGTGAATTAAAATGCCAATTGCTAGTAGTTTTATGAGAATGAACAGTGTCAGCTGTTGATTGTTATGTTTACTGAGCGCTATTTAATATCAATCATTTCGAAGTGACTAAAGAAGATTTTTCTTTACTACTGAAATACATTTCAATCGTTCGTCTTAACAGAATTCATTTCTAATAACTGTTATATGCCTTTTTTTAATTCGGTTGAAGTTTCTTTTTTGACGTTGAAAATTCAATTCTGCAAGAGTTTCAGCTCATGTATTGGGCCTGGAAGCAAAATCTGATGATTTTTTAATTGAGCTTAGACTAAGAATAATTTCTGAGTTATATTATTTCATTTCTTATTGAAAAAAGCTGAGGAATGTTTACATTGCATAGAAAAATGTACGAAAAATTCATTATGAAGTTGGAATAACATTTTATAGATAATTTCATTAACCCAGCACAGCTCGAGTAATGCTTCCATCTGCATTTTGCCTCTTAGGAATAATTATTGTGCCGTCTCTGGAGTGGTCTAAGATTTCCCTCCCCCAAATGTGGAAATTCAAAGGGATTGATTGAGTCCGCTAAACCATACATGTGATTTCTCCTTGAACGAGGCTGACCCGGTTTTGATAAATTTGAGGAGAAATACAGCGATTTTTCTATCATTCGACTGAGCGTGAGTAAAATTTCAAAACGCTGTCATCACTGCTGATGCGACTAAACGCGGGAAAGTACTCGCGCGTGCGTGTCGGCTTTAGCCCGTGGAACTTCAACTGGTGGTCGGCGATAATGGATTCAGGCTAAAAGACGACATCACACATAAATTAAAAAATGTAAAAATTTGAGATGGAATTTGAACGTATCATATGATCTTTTTACAGGTTTTTAAATACTAGTAACCTCTTTTTCTTGGATCCTTCTGAAAATCCGATGTATTAGTTTGGACTGTTGGAATAATTAAGTCTTGCAGTTAAATCATTTCAATGTTACCTAATTTCTAACCTTTTAAATCCTCATTTAGCTGCATTGGTACAGTTGGGTCTGTAACTAATTGCCGATCTAAATTGCAGTGAATAAAAGTCGGCTTTATCTCTCTATGAACAATTGATTCTTGCAGAATTTATTAGTAACTAGTGTACACGACCCCTCAAAAATGACGGGATTCAAAACCTTTCATGCACAAATTATCCAGATGTAGATGACAAACAAAAATATCCATCCTAACAGTTCCCGCGATCAAAAATTTACTTGTACTTGTGCACTGGTAAAACTCGTATCCCAGTTACGGTCATTATAACTATCCTTATGAGCGTGACAGGGAACTGGAAGAAGCGAACTACAAGCAAATAAGCCAAAGGTAGCATTAGGTAGTAGCAGGACCCGAGGAAATTCCACGGACAATGTCATCGTTAGGCTAGGTGGGCCTGTAAAGAAATTCCGTCAACATTGTCTAACCTATATACATGCTAACCTAATATATCATAACCTGACATATCCTAACCTTTCCTATTCTAACCTAACCAAACCGATTCTAACTGAACCTATCCTGATAAAATACCAAACATATCAATGCATGTAAAAGCGATCTTTTAATGTTACCCTGAGGAATTCGGCATCAATGATACCGCAAACTCATACGAAAGCGTAGCAGAGACAAAACAAAAAAATATGTATACATCCTATGTTTCTTAAGAAGCGGACACCAAACAAATATATAAATAAATATGTAAACGTAAACGAACAACGGGTATTATTACGTTAGATATCACTAACAGAATTTCTTAAGTTCATTCACATGAATTATAAGATAAGATGATTTAAACCAAGGAATTTACGTACACGAACCAAAGAATTTCTGCACAAGACATTTAGGTTTTGTTTTAATATACTCAAGGATATGAGTAACATAAGGTTAGGTTTCCTCATACAAATAAAATTTGCATATTGACACGGCTGTCAACAACTGTTTGCTGTGATGAAAGTGTGACTGAGCTCAAAGAACGAATGGAAAAACGCTCAAAATTTGAAATCAAATTGAAATTTACGTAGAGTACAACCCCGCTCTTCCCCGCACAGTACAGCTCTAAATTACAATTGAATTTATTGCGTACAATAATCACAAAGTAAACAGTACATCTGCGAAGTAAGTTTATAGCAGGATTTAAAACGTGTCACGAAAGTTCTGATCGAAATCATTTGGGACTTTTTTAAAATTTTCGCCAATTTCCCATCACTTATGTGAAGCCATTATTGATTTACCAAACGTTGGAGCACCTTAGAGATGTTAAAGGCCTTGACTCGATTCAGCTAGCCAAGTTTTGAAAGTTTAGCTTAAAGATCTTATGAATTCATTGCTGAAGATTTTCTCGCAGTTCTGCCTTATTTTAAAGCTAGTCAATGACTTTTATTTTGAGGTAGCCACGCAGAGAGTGAACATTCGAGGACTCTACCAGAAGATTTTACTGGACTTCAAGTGTCACCTTTGAACAAAATGAAAAACTGACTTAAAAATGACCTTCGTACCTGAGCTAACGGCACACGGGTGTGCACGGTTATCATCAACACATCATCAGTTGCAAAATAAAAAAGAAGACGAGCACACGAACTTATAAATGAAGTCAAAATACACACTAATTGAAACCTAAACACTAATTCGTATATACGTACATTAAAAACACATGCAAAGAAATGTACTTACAGACGCACAGGCACAAAAACTCGTATACATATAAATACGACAATGATGCTCACACAAATGTGCGTACAAATGCTCAAATACTTATGTGCAAGCAACACAAAAACTTACAACTTTGTCCTAAACCTGAGATCACCCTTTGAACCAATTAATAATTGTATAACCATTAGGCATGGATGGTCGTGTGACTCACGGGATAAAATTTTAGCAGGTTTTGATATGCTGGCAACTCTGGATTCGCTCTGTAGAGGGAGGCTGACCTCCAGGTTGTGGTTGTGAGCCCAGGTGACCTGTGGAGAAAATAAAGTATTTTCATTTGGTAAGCAGTCATTTCATAGGCGTTACTTACGTTTGTGTTGTGTATAGGTATTTCAAACTAGAATATATTGGCAGAATTCGTAAGTCTGCTTGGCAGTGCTATACTCTACCATACCAATCGTGTGCAACTTTTACGAATTGCTTTAATGTTAGGAAAATTTCTAAGGCTGAAATAAGTTGTAAACCAGATTCACTAACAGGTGTTTGCGATGCTTTAATGTGATTGCACTTGCATCACAAAGATATAAATTAAACCCTCTAGGTGTGACTAATTTTGAACGTGAAAATAATCCAGAGGTGGCTGGTAGTCCGATACTTGAGTCGTTTGGCCACAAAAGGTCATAAGAGTAAGTCACTGGAAACAACGAAAGATTCAGTAAAGGAACAATTTCAGGATTGCGCATTATGAATGAATGCGTACAAATATTGTAAGAGGTGTTACGATACGAGCTTGGGCCTGTCGGCCTCTCGTTACCGATAGAGGAATTCAAACCTCGATAGTCAAAGACGGAAACTGAAATTAAAGGTAGAAATACACAGAACGAGGGGGTGATAGAAAGGTGGAAATTAGAAATAGCAGTGTTCGCATAGTGCACCACGAGTTTACCTTATATTTATCAGCATGGATAATAACGACCAAATTTGAAAGATTTAAACAAATTTATTTTACCGTTGAACACGCGAGTTAAAGCACACAAGATATTTGAACAAAATGATCAAAAGGAGCACGAGTGCAATAATGAAAAGTATGCATAACATTCCTGACAAAATTCAATGCAACATAGTATTCGAAGAAACGGAGTGTAATGCTCACCAACAATCAAGATTATAAATTATTAGGCGTGAGGAAATAATTAACGGTTGCAAAAAATTTAAGGCAAGTTCTAAATGACATGAGATCACGAAGTTATGAGGGCAACACATGACATAGTGAAATCTTGACTCACACAAGACATCAAATGTGGGACACTTTGCGCTACGCACAACGTGAAGCTCTCACCATCACAATCGAAACCAAATCAAAATCACTCCGGATAGCGCGCCATTTCACAACACTTTTCAATGTGATTCTTGTTTCCAACTTGCACTCTTGTAATCACTGTTTCAATTTCTCAATACCGAAAAAAATCCCTAGCTCTTTTGTGATGCGTCGTTGGCGTTGATATAATACCGCTTCCACTTGGTGCTTGAAGGAGTCACGCCAGGCTAATCCAAACTGCTTCCCCTTGCTTCTCAGGTGTCAGCCGGTGTTGCTGTTAGGCTGTCCGGCGCCACGTCGGCCCATTTTCGACGGCTGCCGATTTTGGTTGCACTGCCCTCGCTGGTGTTGGCAATCCTTTGCGAGGCGCCCAATGCACTGTCTGTTCGCTCCATGCTGTCCGTGGAAATTTTTTGGAATCTTGCAGAGGCTGACGGTGTGTGATTAGCACAGAAGGAATTTGTGTACTTCGTTGCCTGGCGTCTGGTTAGCCTCGATGGTCGCCGATCGTTAGTGGTACTGCTTTCGCTGTCGCAGAAACATGGCAATGGTTGTTTAACGTTGCTCGCTGTCTTGTAAGCTTGCCTTTTCTTGGCCTCCTTGGTGGGTTCTTCCACAGATTGATCAGTTCTGAGGTTTCATTCAAATACGCACTCTGCCGGGGAAGGTCGGCAGGAGCACCGGCCCTCCCCGCTTCGACACTTCTCACGCACCAGTTTTCTTTCCAAGATCACGATTCTTCTTGTCGCACCCTTATATGTATCTCTCTTGGATTCGTCTAGAATGTTCACGAATGTTCGCAGTTATGAAGACCGCGTGCTAATCCTGATTGGTGGAATTTTCGCTTGTTCTGACGTCTCGAAATCTCATTGGCTAGGTGCTCGCTTTCTTGTGCCACACCTTCGACGCGCGGCACTCTCATTGGCTTTGGTTATGCGGCTGTTAGCTGAGGCCAACCCTCGTATTCCTCGTGCCTCCGAGGCTCAGCCGTTGTTGGTTCTCACGCCTACACGCGAGACAGGCTTAACGGTCGACATTCCAACGTCTATCGCAGCTTTCCGTGCTCTACCTCAAACTAGCCTAGCAACCAGGGTTGCGGAGTCGGAGGAATAAATTTGCGACTCCGACTCCGACTCCGCCTTTTCATAATTTTGCGACTCCGACTCCGACTACACCTTTCCAGAATTTTGCGACTCCGACTCCAACTTTCCAGAATTTTGCGACTCCGACTCCGACTCCACCTTTCAAGAATTTTGCGACTCCGTTTCCGACTCCACCTAATCACAATTTATTAGATGAATACTACTGTTTGCAAGTGTTGCAACCTGTACATACGGTTAGTATGATCGTTATGAACGAACGACTTTTAAATTGGCAATAGAATGTTAAAAATCAAATTTTACTAATATATGTCTACTAGTGTACATGATTTTGCAAAAGTGACAGGATTCGATAGCTTCCTTTAAAAAAGTTGCAAGATATCGATGACAAACAAATAGATTCACCCTAATAGTCCCCGTGATTAAAATATTCTTGTACTTGTGCACTGGTGAAACTCGTATCACAGATGCGGTCATTAAGCATCCTTATGAACGTCACAGGCGCACACACCAACCAAGCAAGCAACAAATGTGTGTTATATTTCAAATTATTATTAGCAAAAAAATTTAAACAAATTTGCCATGCCTTTTTACCACGATAAGCTGCATTTTCCCAACAATAGATTCAATTTTTTTGGCAAAATTTTTATATAAAAATAAAAGTGAGCATTTGCCAGGTTTTTACATCATTTGAATGATCAAGCCGATTCCCATTATAATAATACAAGGGAAATAACACACAAAAACGAATATATTTTTTGAATTGATGAAGAGACCTAGCGTTTCATTTCATATCTATATGATATTTTTTCGCAAAATGAATCAATTTCACGAATGATGAAATGCCCAAAACTCCTTAGTTTTGGAAAAATAAGGACTTGAAGAAACTTTGAAACCTAAAGTATGATACCACGTTCGCGCCAATGTTAGCGCTAAATTTTTCACTTCAAATTAATCCAAGTCAATTTCAATTTAATCCAAGTCAGGTTCATTTTAATCAGAGTCAAGTTCAATTTAATCCGTCAAGTTCAAATTAATCCAACTCTAAGTTGAGTTAAGAATTGACAAGATCACTCGTTAATTAGAGTGTTTTTTGCATTTAATATGCTTCTATTGGATGTGATGAGCAACACAATCGTTTGTCCTTTCAGCGAGGAATACATAAGACTTTCGCCAGTGTTACAAATAGCCTTACACTCTAAAGACAAGCTGTCGTAAAATGTGCTAAGTATCCAGCATCACGAGGCAGAGGGTGATTCAGATCTTTGACCGACGTGAAAGATACCAGTCAAATATAAAATATCACCAGTTCACTTTGTGTTGTACTACTCATTGAAGTTATTTTAAAATTCTACGTTAATGGTAGTATGCATTCATTCAAATATTTATGTTCAAATGGCCATTTTATGTTACGCATAGCAGTCTCGGGGATTTATTTACTCTCATTTAGAGATTTACATGCATGAAATTTCATTTTATCACATGTATGAAATCACACACATGCGAATACGTGAGTTTACTATTGGACGTTGTGTAGATTTAATCTTTAAGAGAAATATACAAATGCGATTCACTGAGTACTCATGTACGATTCCGTTTGAATACAATTTATAGGAGTACATTAGGCCTACTACACTCATACATTCCTGCAATAGCAATAAAAGTGTTGCCATCCCTTCAAATTAATAAGCCAAGGCAAATATATCATCTATGTCAATGAAAAAATCTTAACTTGTTTTTACGAAAATCGTTTGGACGAGCGAAAAAATGATTTCGTTGCAATGTTTTTTTGGATTAACTATACATATCGTCCACTTATAATCTTATGTAGTAGCATGTTTATATGATTTCATACATGCGATAAAGTGAAATTTCACGCAAATAAATCTCTATTTGAGTGTAAATAATTCCTCGATACTTCTAAATGTGTGTGTGTGTAACATAAAATCACCTTTTGAACATAGTTGTTTGAATGAATACACACTCCCATAAATGTAGAATTTTAAAACAACTTTAGTGAGCAGCATAATAAGAAGTTTTTATAATTGACTTGCATCTTTTACAACGCTCAAAGATCTGAATCACACTCTGCCTCCTGATACTGGATACTTACCAGATTTTACAACGGCTTGTCTTTAGATCGCTACACCGGACACCGGCGGAAATTATATGTATTCCTTGCTGAAATGAAAAGCGATTGTCTTGCCCATTACATACAATAGAGGCATATTTAATACAAAAAACGCTCAAATTAACGAGTGATTACGTCAATTCTTAATTCAACTTAGGGTTGGTTTAATTTGAATTTGACTTGGATTAAATTGATCTTGACTTGGATTAAATTGACCTTGACTTAGATTAATTTAAAGTGTAAAGGTGAAGTCTTCATAGTTCCTACCCCACTAAAACAGGTTTTTGATATTTTTAAAATGAGAACTGCAAGCATTTTACGGTTAGGAAAAGCATCTGCAATTTCAAGCTATTAAGCATTAAATAATGTTTGCACTTTTTATTAATTTAATGAAATAGCGAATAAAGTTTATCATTGATGGCTTAGTGTTACTTTCCTAACGAACATTTAAATTGCAAATTTTTTGCAAAGGTAAAATGCTTGCAGGTTTTATCTTATAAATGACAAAAAACTGCTTTATTGGAGTCGGAAATATCAAGACTAGCGTTAACATTGGCGCGCACGAGGTATCCTACTTTGAGTTTTAAAGTTTCTTTAAGTCCTTATAACTCGGAAACCAAGGAGTTTTGGCATTATAGCATTCGTGAAAATCGATTTATTTTGAGTTTTTGCACCTATGATTGAAATTTGTCCGCATAAAAACACCCTATATAGCGTTGATTAATCATATCAAATAAAATGTCAAGTGTCTCCTTAAACAAATAAATGAAAAAATACATTTGGGTATTTTCTGTGCATAACTTCTATGTTGTTACAATGTACTATTCAGTATTGAACAAAAAAAATTGGTAGGTTGGTCTGTCCCTTTCACGCTCTGAAAGGATGCTTATTGATCGGATCTGTGATACGAGTTTCATCATTGCGCAAGCACAATAATATTTTAATCGTGGGTACTATTGGGATGGATTAATTTACTCACAAGATTAATATAACGACAATATCGAATCCCGTCATGTATGACGGGTCGTGTACATTATTATATATATATATTACTGATAGGTGTCTTCTGAGCAGGCAAAGTAGGCAGTGCATACCCTGATAAGCATAAATAAGTATCAGCAGCTTAATCTATTCCTAAGTATGCTCCTATTCAACGAAATTACAATAGTTTATTCAATTACTATGCTCAAAACCCACAAATTTATGATACATCACACATATGTACATGTAGATATGGTAGGCAGGATTTGCACACCGCCTTTTCTCCTCTGTACCTACACTATGCAGGGTAACAATGCAGAATAGGTGGCATATTATTGCTCAACGTTATTTTACATCTTGGTTATCACTATTATAAAAGTAGCCGCGTCCGTCCCCCTCTTGATTATGTACCCCCTCTTGATTATGGTATCCACAATACGCAATCGGCTTATTTTTAGAATGGAAATTTTCTATGGAGCTTTCTCTGTTGAAATTCATCATGTGGCTTTGATATTTTCAATTGATAATGCAAAAAGAAATGTTTTAAATTCGTTCGACCAGTAACCTGGCTACCACTGGGTAAAAGACCATAGATTTTGGAACTTGAGTTATGGTTTTCGAAATTTTGATTTTCTTGAAAAGCTTCGAAGGGATAATAGACGACATTTCAGAATAAAATTCAGGCGAAAGAGGCCACCATGGATAGAAATGTGTCCAACCGCAAAAGAGAAGTAGCAAGACTTCGACAGCAAGAAAAACGCCGGAGACTATCACGTATTCGGAAGAAAAATAAATGACTGCAGATGTCAATATTTCAGTTCAGGAGCTTTCAACAATACACTGATACGTGTATTGTTGGTTAGGTTCGATTAGGTTGTATTTATTCGACTTATCAGCAGTTGAGACTTAAAAAACTATAGGAAAGCCATAGAATAGCAAGGGAAATCATGGGAAAGCCATGTTTAAGCTCAGTTGGTCCGATGTCTAACCCTATAATTTTTTGACGGGTCGTGTGCACTAGTTATGGGTAAAAGTTGCTCTGCTTTCGTCGCAGGGGTTTGACGTTTTCGAAACGTTTTGTTTACGAACAAAAACCAATTTTAGCTTCTATGTGCGTAATATGATACTGTCTTTTATTTTCGTTGGACTTTTTACTTTGTATTCAACACTTTCTTATTTTAATAAACGGCCACGTTCTTTTCATTTTGTATTTGTGGTGAAATTTGGTACGTTTTCAGCAAAAAATATGTACTATCGCATAAATGCAACAATCATGCAACAGAGATAGTCCATTGCTTTCAGTTACAATATGTGTGTGTGACTAAGTGAAGTATTTGTTAGTGTTGTGAAATTATTTTCACTGCAGCTCTTATACATTGTATTTTATTTTTTCAAGTGTCCCAATACCGATTTTGATATCCTTACATCATTTCCAAAACTTTCTTAGGAAAAAGTCATCAATTATATAATGCTGAGAAACAGACACTATTCCAGTTTTTGAAATTGTGAAAACATAATTATAAAAATTTCCATTCGAGCGTAGGCTTACTTAGAAACTGGGGAGTGATCAGAAGATAAAAGTTAAGCATGTAGATGAAATGGTAAAATACAATACAACTTTAGAAGAACCAAGCAAAATTCAAGGAATAACTTTAGAAATGAGCAGAAATGTTCATTATTAACACATGTTAACTTGACTTAAAGACAAGGTAGTAAACAAAACAAAGAAATTTATTTTGAGTACATAAGTACTACATATAGCTGAAAAAAAAACTTAGATTACATTTATTAACATGAAAATAAGCTACTTGAGTTTTCATTATCAATATCGATTACGTAACCTGAAAATTAGAAGCCTTCATGTCTCACACCATAGCTTCGGGTTTTGGCAAAGACCAGTCATTATCAATAGGTCACAACCTAAAGGATAGAAATATTTATGATCACAAAGTCATTATCAATCAATACACCAAAGCATAACCAAGAGAAAGACTAAAAATGATCTTTATAAGGAACCACTGGTATAGAATATAGGCACATTAAGAGCGTACAGAGTTACCTCTCTTTATGTGAGTACAATGTATTACATCAGCTGAGTTGTTCTGCAAGTAAATTGCTGCACATTAGCTACTAGTTTCTAGATCGCATGTATTAATTGAAGTGGAAATGAGAGAAACAGAAACAAACAGAATGACTTTTCGATGCTTTCAATTACTAATTCCGACTTTTTTACTATAATATATGCATTATTGCTCCAGTACGAAAATTATACTTGGCACTCGTAGGTATCACATATATATGTATGCGAACCCACAATGACTTGATATCAATGACCATTGACCGTATCAGGTGATAGGTATAAATGCGCTGTTTCGAACCTCGAATAAAATAATCAATAAACACATTGCGAATTTTTTAGCATTTCAGTAAAGTATTTTAACTCTGCTTTGTTTACTTTTGGTTTTAAACGTTATAAATGTTTTCTTGCAGAAAATTAGAATCAAAGACACCAAAACTAGCTACTCCAACCTCGACTCCACCACATCCGAATGAACGACTCCGACTCCGACTTCGACTCCACCACATTCGAAAAAGCGACTCCGACTCCGACTCCACACACATTCGAAAAAGCGACTCCGACTCCGACTCCGACTCCACACACATTCAGAAAAGCGACTCCGACTCCACCCTAAAACATGCGACTCCGGCGACTCCGACTCCCGACTCCGACTCCGACTCCGCAACCCTGCTAGCAACACATTGCATTATTATAAGATATTAGATTTTTCACAACAGAGGCCTATTTCTTGTGCGGTACTAGGCGACCAGAAAACATCATGTTCTTTCCGTAGAATATCATTTTTAAAAACTTTAGTATTTCACATGTCTCTAAAAATATCATGTCCAGCAACTACCTGCAAGATTGGATTGGTGTTTTATAAATGTAGGCATGTATATGCTATTACGGAAATTAATAGGTTTCTAATCTGTAAAATAAGAGAAACGACCATGAGAACACGATGTATTTGGGAAATTGTAATGTGTAGACAATTGTAAGGAGAAGTCTTAGATATTCGGAAACAAAGGCATTGTGCTGAGAAGACGACCGGACCCTCAAATTCTGAGCACCTGCACCCAGCAGGCCGGGTAGTTCAGACCTGACGCTGATAATGCCAGGAGGCCGTGGTCGACTTTGGCTACAGAAAGAAAAGAAAGAAAAACATTTATTTCCAATAAAGTACAAACATGAAATGTCGATACATTGGTTTTTAAAACACCTTAACCTAAACATCCTTAACTGATAATAACACATTGGAATCGTGATACCCGTGTAAAATGTTGAATCAAAAAATGCTTGACAGAAAAGCACATCAAAATTGAGTTCCTTTCCTTTGCCTAATCTGATTTTGACAGTGCATTTGAAAATAAGTCACTAAGAGAACACAATCCTCGTAACGCTTAGTTGAAAAATGTATTCGTTTGCGCGTATTTAAATTGAAATAGATGCAACAATCGCGTTTAAATACCTTAATACAGAGACCCTTAACTGCTATTCATACATGGTTATCGTAATACCCATGTTAATTAAGAGTTGAGACAAATGATTTATATCCTTAATTGCTTTTCATACGTGGTTATCGTAATACACATGATAATTGTCGAAAACATGATTCGGAGAGAAGCACGAAAAAATGAGTTCCTCTTTGTCGCGGTAGTCGGATTCGGGTAATGCATTTAAAATACAGGTGACTCAGGAAAGCATAATTCATGGGACGCATTGCTGAAAACCCTCTCGTTAGTGCGTACTCGTATTGAATTATGAGCATAAGAACACAGGAACTAGTGATACGAGTGTGAGGGATTGATGTTAGAAGTAAAATGGGCAAATTTGATTTATTTTGCGTCTAGAACTATGAGGTAGGCAGTCGGGATTTGAGACAATTTTTCACATGGACGCATCATCTACTGTGCCAAGTGGAGAGCTTCGGAAATAACATAATATTCACTCTAACAAAAAAAAAATTGTTATGATATTTCTTACGCTGATAGTGCTGGCGTAAAGAGTTCATCGGAGTCAAAGACATGAAAAGGATTGTTGCACAATGTTAGCCGTGACATTTTCAACACAGGTGGAGCTGTACAAAAAGTTGACTAGCCAAAATAGTGTAATCATAATGCATTCACTAGAGTAAAAAAGTAAGAAGAGGAACTTAAGACCAGAATAAGATTGAAAAATGATGTTCTTTAAAGTTATGACATTCTTCGAAACCTTGGCATTTTTTTATATGTTTTTATGAAACGAAAAAAGAGAAAAAAGATGCTAAAGTACCCTCACATTAACATCCTTTCTTTGCGGTAATTAATTTAGTTTTTAAAAATGCTAATAAATAAAAGTAACTAATAAAAAAATCCCTGTGACACATAGTTTAAACACTCTTGTTAGTGTGCGCGTATATCGGATTATCAGTCCATAACATTTGCAGTATAGCTGGAGCAAACGAAAAGTTAGCTACCGAAAATGATTTCGTCTTAATGCACTCACGGGCGTAGGCAAGTAAAAATTGCCCACGAATTATGTCGCACGTTCAAATGTTTTAATATGAGCGAAAAATGCTTTAAAATATCTTGAAATTTAGACCATAACTTGATATCTACACATGGGGGCCGTAATACTTATACCGGTTAATTTCTAAACAAACAAATGGTTGGGAGAAAAGCAGATTGCGATAAAAATTTCAGAATGGAGTAGTAAAGCGCCCCAGCTACTGATTGGAGTGATTGATTAGTGGATCTAACATGGGCAGGGCGCCAGAGAGCAGTTCAACGAACACGAAGAAAAATATTTGTAGAGCGGGCAACAGCAGTGATTGTAAATAATGATCTCATCCTACATCTGATCATTGTTACCTTGCAATTGCGCAATCGGTTAAACTGTGTATCTGACCTATTTATTGTGATGTGAATGATGCCAGTTGGTGCTTCTATTTATCTTTTACTGACGTGACCTTAATCAAAGGCGCAAGGGAGTTATTTCCGCAATTGGCATTTACGTTAATATTTAAGATAAGATAAAGGACGGTAGTCCACTGCCACCACCGGGTTGTTACACCGGAATTAAGTATTACTAAATTAAATTAACTGTGCATACGCGTATTATCACGTCCCTGGGTAGCGGGCCCGATTTCCAAAGCTCGTGTTTCATTGGTGGCAAGTCTATGGGGAGAGGAGAGGAGAATCACGATTTGGAAGATTTAAATGCTTTATTGGAAGGCTATATTGAAAGGCGAGAGCACACGTCGGCAGAGGGTACGACACCGCGGGAGCCCGTAACAAGACGATCGTTTCACATACGATCTCCGACATCCAGGTTTGATTAACAGACTGTCAAGAGCCAAGCCATATATTCTTGTTAAACTAACACTCGAAAGCAAAACCAGGGTGAATTACAGACGATCAAGAACAAAGCCATGGATTTAAACCCGGGACAATGAACCATTCGAAAATTATGCAATTATGCCTACGCAACAATTTAGCCTAAG
Organism: Platorchestia sp. MABIK; assembly: GCA_014220935.1. Taxonomy (NCBI): domain Eukaryota; kingdom Metazoa; phylum Arthropoda; class Malacostraca; order Amphipoda; family Talitridae; genus Platorchestia; species Platorchestia sp. MABIK. Next base: position 48,194 of record JACJUY010005218.1, read on the forward strand.
TCCCTTGCCTCTTCCAAATCGTAAACGACACTCAGAGTCGATACTCGACCACTCCAACTGTGTCCCGCCGCTCGGTCCCTATCCTTGACAACTCGCGCCCGTGTCTCGATACTAAGTCCCAATGCTGGACCACTCGCCGCCGTATCCCCTCACTAAGTCTCCTCCTAATGATGTTCAAATGCCGTCGTACACCGCGCTCCCGCCAGGGAAGTGGGGGGTTTTTGGCGAAGGGAGGAGGAGGGTGTGCTCTTCTGTGGGGGCTTAGCTTTCCCTCACCATGACGGATCTCCCGTGCCCATGAGCTTGTTCGTTTTTATATTAATATCTTTTAGTGTATGTGGTCCGCCTCTAATTCTATGGCCGACGCTAATGAGCGCTGCGACAGCGTCCTATTTAATGCGGTGAGTTTTCATAATACGACGTCTACTCAAGCCAAACTCCGCGACTAATGGGCATAGCCGGCGTTTCTATTTTATTACACCGTCGTAAACGAGAGCCGCCTTCTACATCGTGCCCCCACGCACTGTAATTCTTAAGACAGTATGAAATTCTATTTTATACAGATGGATAAAAAATACTATTTGTGAAGTTAGCGACAAGAATGTAACTTTCTCTTATTATATTGCATTTCTGGGCATTCAAATATTCAGAATTGAAACTTTAACAATGTGAATTTATCCCACGTTCATTTTTTAATACTTGTCGATCGAATGTTTTGTACCTGTTTACAAGGACATGTAATTCAGATTTTCAATCACAATGATTTCAACTTAGTCATCATCGTAGAGTATTTACTGACAAAAATCTGTTTATTTTAATTGTTATTTCAGAACCAAAAATAGAACTAGTTTGCCTAACGTGGGTTTTGAGGGAAATCGACGAATAATTATTGGTTTGGGAAACAGAAAATTTAAATTTTACCTCAGTATCAAGTTTTTGTATATATTTTATAGTAGTTCAAACGCATGTTAAATTATTTCATGTCGAATGAGTAAAACTCTTTAAATGGGCCATCGAGTCTATTTAAAGATCTATGCCAACAGAACGCGAGGCACGGGAATCGAGCCAAGGGTCTCACTGAGTGTCGAGGGGCTTACGACGTCTCGGCTGCTGGTACCTCTTTGATATTACAGAAGTTATGTTCACTCGTATATTACCGTGATCAAAAGAACATTAGCAAAAGCGTCCTGAAAGCTGCATCACAAGGAATTCAGCCTGGGAGAGCACGAAACCAAAATTTAATGGGGCGTATAAACTATACAGAAAGTACCGATTTGATCCGAAAAACCATCGTTAGCATTATCAATAACCAGAACTTAATATGTGTACAAGAATGCGTTCACACGAGGTTGTTATTATTACGGACTATTGAAGTAAGAGTTATCACGTACAGTATACCTCCTAAACAGCGCAATCGTAAAGAAAGAAATGCTCTAAAATCGGACATACCGAAACAACGTTACATATTTCCTAAGCAGCTAAGATGTACATTTAGAGACGCCATATATTGAATGACGAGGAATTTACAGCGACTCGTAATGGCGGAGGCCAGTTAATTAAATCAACAAATACGCTATCTTAAAACATTGTTTTCTATCTAAGGATTTGTACGTTTCAAAAGACAATTTTCTTATTTCCTTGTTTGTTCACTTTAAAATATGGTCTTGTCCAATTACTGGAATATATATTACATATTACTGTTACTTGCTAGTTTTAATATTTTTCCTTGAAGTTTTGCCAATTTCGCATAACGATTTAAAAATTTAGATGCTTGGACTTGTACAATAAGCTAATTGTCACATCAAGATTATTTATTTCAGTTATAGGTCAATCAACCATCAATAGAAAATTCAACGAAAATGAATAATTTGAGGGTAAACATTATTATTAAAAACTTTGTCCAGTGGAGCGTATACGTTCTAAACTCGAATAAAACTTGTTAGTACGCTGTTTAGGAGTTACACTGCACTATGTATATTTGGTCAATATTGATTTTAGGCCTTTCACGGAAATTAATAATTCCATTCCGAACAATCACTTAAGGAACCCATTTAAAAACGTTTTACATAAATGACATTCTGCTCGCTGATGCTTCATTTTCGAATTATTCAACTCTGAAGTTATAGGAACATCGTATATAAAAGTGAAGGAACTGACAAGTAAATATGCAGTAATACGGTATTGACGTATCGATGGGTGAGGTTGGGTAGGTTATGTTCGGTTAGTTAAATAAACTTACCTAAAATAACATAAATAAACCTAAAATAGCTTATCTTAACTTACCCAAACCGACGCAATTTTTCCCGCGCAAAAAGTGGGCGTGTCCCGCCAAGAATGTGGGCGTGACCCAACGATGCGGCGACTAAGCAACCGACCATATAATGTTATTCCTATCTGAACATAATTATTGTTACATCTCGAAAATAACGCATCAGCGAGCAGAATGTCATTCATGTAAAACCTTTTTAAATGTGTTCCTTTAGTGATTGTTCGGAACAGAATGTTTAATTTCCGTGAAAGGCCTAAAATCAATATTGACCGTATATTTCCACAGGCCTGCAAATTAATGCGCCAAGTTGGTCTGATTCAATGACGTCAAAAATGCATGACAAATTCAAGACTCTGAGCGTTGCATTTTCTTGCTCTTATGCAACAGCATATAATGAAAACACTGGGGAACACACTTTTCGGTGCATGGGTTCTGACACTTGGTTCTTAATGATTTCAGGTCACTGATTCCAAAAATGGTATTCGTACGAGAAGATCAGGTTTAGTTTTCATTCTATGCGACCGTATTTTTACTTCAACCAAGAGTTTTGAATTAACTTAATAGAACAGTAGTGAAATCCTATCACTATAAGAAGCATTCATTTTTTTCGTATTTCAGAAAGCTGTTGAAAGAAATATGGTTTCTGAATCAAGTAAAAGAAAATGTGTGACGCGCCCGGATGCGTTGTGCAACACACGTGGTCTTCTCACATCTACAGAGCAGAGAAGGAACACTAGTGAATTTGTGATGCGAGCTTACTTTTCTTACTCTCAAGTTAAACTTGGATATCAAAATAAACCATGGGCACCATAAAAGGTATGTCATTTCAGCGAATGAAACTTGCGTCAATAGACTAAAAAAAATAAAATTCGGCTTTCCGATGATATGGCGTGAGCCACGAGATCAAATCACAGACTGTTACTTCTGTGCCTTGCTGATGTTGGTTTCACTGGTAAATCTTGTCAGTTATCACATACCCTAGTCTAGATTCAGCAATCAGACCTGTGTCCCTTTCAGATGATATTCCAAAACTTATCTTCACTCAATTTGCTTCTCTTAACTCTGACCGCGGGTGTAACACTGGGTTGGTAGATGAATCAACTATCAGAAACAATGACCCAGATTTTAAAGGCGTAACCGCAAACATTTAGCCATTCAGAACTCAATGATTTAGTTCGAGATCTGAGTTTGTCAAAAACGCTGTCGAAAATTTGTTGGCTTCACGATTGAAAGATAAAAACTTGCTGGGAATGAACGCACAGGTAACGTTCTATCGCAACAGAGAAGATGACCTCGTAGAATTCACTGATTGTAAAATTAACTTCGTCTACTGTTGGGATATTCCTAGATTAGTAACCACGATGGGAAATAAAGGTTATGATCTGAAAGAGTGGCACCTTTTTATAACTACCTGTAAGCGAAGTCCGAAATGTGTTTGATTACATACATATAGATAACATCTTTCGCGCCATACCCAAAGGACACATGCATAGTACACCTCAATGAAAAATATGAACTCCTCAAAACAGCATTGGAGGAATCTCATATTTGAAGAACACAATAGATCTTTTGAGTTGATATAAGAATGCTAAGTTTTTTGTTGGGACAGCAGAGTGGCTTCATAAAATTCCCTTGCGCTATGTGCCTCTGGCACAACAGAGCGAAAGACAGACACTGGATTCAGAAGGAATGGCCAGTTAGGGAAAGCTATAATGTTGGGGAAGAGAACATCATTCATGACCGGTACGTGAAAAAATGGTTTTCTCGCCTCTTCATATCATGCTAGGCCTTAGGAAATAGCTAGTCAAGGCGCTCAATACTCACTGGGCCTGTATAATACTAACTCGACGCAGGTATTTTCGCAGGCCCTCAAATTAGGAGGCTGATTAAAGATCAAGGTTTCACTCAATCTGTGACTGATTTTGAGAAAAATGAATGGGGAGCATTCGTTACTGTCGTTAGTAACTTTCTTGGAAACAGGAAATAAAGAAATATAAAGGCCTAGTTGAATCTTAAATGGAAAGTTTTCAGGTGCTAGGTTGCAACATGAGCATTAAGATGTATTTCTTGAACGGTCAGATTGAGTCATTTCTGGCAAACTTGGGGGACGTGAGTGATGAAAAGAGTAAACGCTTTCACCAGGAAATCAAAATCATGGATGACCGATGTCAAAGTCACTGGGACATTCACATGATGGCCGACTATTGGTGGAGCATTCAGCGAGACTGCACAGAGAAGCAACACTCTACACCTTTTGCACTTCAAATTAATCTAAGTCAAGTTCAAATCAATCCAAGTCAAGTTCAAATAAATCCAAGTCAAGTTTAATTTGATCCAAGACAAGTTCAAATTAATCCAATGCCACGAGACAAGTCTGGTGACCCTCATTAATTTGCATTAACAAGGGAGACCAAATTCTCGGTATTGAGGGATTGGCATACCTTCATGAAAATGTACAAAAAATGACAGGGAACCCAAATACACGAAAATATGGAAATTCAATGATTATAGATTACAGGTACACAAATCATGGCGGTACTCACCGAGTGCGGAGACCCACGTACAACAGCGCGATTTTCTGTGCGCGTCCTCCTCGATGAGCGGATGCTTTGTCTTCAGGTAGAATACTCATGTTTCGTTGCAAAATTTATGATCACTGAAGGACATCCTATAACACGTTTTATAAGGCTACCGTACAATTTCAACATATAATCAAAGGGCAAATACCACTTGTTTGACAATTGGTACACCTAAAACTACCTCGTAACACAACCCCATTCCTTGAAACACAACCCCATTAAAAACACATTGTAGAGATTGATCAAGATTTGGAGATGATTTGAACATGATGTGGTATGATTGATTCTTATTGACACACTACCGTAATTCAACTCTCATGATACCCCTTTCTTAATGATTGGCTGGCCAACCATGTATCATTAAATTAGGCACTAATAACACATGTGAACAATAATGGACACGAACAATGCATGTTGACTATCATGGCGTTCCCTGCTGTATTGAACAATTGCACTCCACATGCACACATCACCGGGCAACCCGCGACATTCTCCACGGACCAATCTTCAAGAGCGCATTCTGTGTTTATGAGAGACAGTTCATTTTAATAAGACGTCAGTTCATATGGCGGGTAGGCATTTCTGCGCGGGTACTCTGCTACGTCGACTTGATCTGTGGCCTTCTTAATTTCTTCCCACAATCTGAAAAATCAATTTTTGCTCCTCTAATTTTGACAAACAAATGTCCAAGCAATTTTCAAGTAACATGAATTTTCTCATACAACTCACCCCTTCCCAAGAGTGCCTGTAGCCTGTGGGTGTGTACGTCTAATTCAGAAGAGTAGCTCTTGGCTTTTTTTTTGTTTAAAAATTCTCTTTGGAATAAAAACGAGAAATATGTAAAATTACTGAATTGTAGAGTCGAGTTTTTATTCTCAATTTTGCCACTTCTTTCATGTTTCCTGTAAGCACGTCTTTCACCGCGAACATACTCGTGCTAGTCCGTACCTAGCGCCACGACCTCGTCAGTCGAACTGCCTTCCCTCACACCCAAAACCTTCCTTGTGGGTATTTTCTTTTCAATCCACTCGATGAAGGAACCAATCACCTATCAAGAGTTTTGGAGGTGCTCGTTAAACTCCTCCCTTTATCCCTAGCATAGCGGTCCTCGTTGGTTACCCTGTGCACGAATTCTCCTCCCCTTAAGTGTTCAAAGTCTAAACCTTTTATTGGATTTTCCACCCTCGCATTTTAGGTTCCCCACTGGACCTGTATCCTGCTCGCGACGACCGACCGTTTAGTTTTTCCGCTTTATTTCGTGCTCAAGGGTCTGCCATCACTCTTGACTCTGGCCGACCACCTTCACACACAACACTCTGCTTGCCCAGGCCTATCATAAATCGGTGACACACAACAATCACCAAGCACAACACAGTTCGCACTACACACATCAGCACACAAAGTTGGAAGTTTTATCAGGCGACACATTTTTTGCATAAAAGAATCTTAGTAAGTTGTACAACACAGCATTGCAACATTGTAATATTTTCTAAAACGATTTGAAACACACTCTGCTACAAAACACAATTTAGCGATTAATTTCAAAAAATGAAGATTTCCCAAAAACACAATTCAGCGATTAATTTCTAGATGTTTTAGCCTGTCACACATTTCGGAACATGAATAGTTCGGAACAAATATATTAGCACCAAGTCAAGTACAAATTAATCAAACCCTAAGTCGAGTTAAGAATTAACATGATCACTCGTTGATTTGAGCGTTTTTTGTGTGTTAAAGATGTATCTATTGGATGTGATACGCAAGAAAAACGTTTTTCCTTTTAGCAAGGAATACATAAACTTTCTGAAATATAAAACTAGCTGTCGCAAGATATGGTAAGTATCTAGCATCAGGAGGCAGAGTGTGATTCAGATCTTTGAGCGGAGTAACAGATTGAAGTCAATTATAAAAACTTCCCATTATACTACATATTAAATATGTTTTACAATTCTGCATTAATTGCAGTGTGCATTCATTCAAATATTCATGTTCAAAGGCAATTTGACGTTACACATATAAGTACACATAGTAGTATCGAGGATTTATTTACACTCATATAGATATTTATATGCGTCAAATTCCACATTATCACTTATATAAAATCATATATGCATGCAACTATAAGAATTACCATTGTACGATATTTAGATTTAACCATTAAAATAAATATGCAAATGCGATTCACTGAGTATTTATGTATGATACCATTTGATTACAATATATATGAGTACATTACTACACAGATACAATCCTGCATTAGCAATGACAATTGTGCCATCCCTTCAAATGAATAGGCCAAGGCAAATATATCATCTCTGTCGATAAAACAAATGGTAACTTGTTATTTACAAAAATCGTTAGAACAAGCAAAACTAGACTTGGTTGCTATTTTTCTTTTAAATGTTAAATCTACATATCGTCCAATGGTAATCTTTTGTAGTTGCATGCACGTGTGATTTTGTGTGTGATAAAGGGGAATTTCACTCATATAAACCTCTAAATGAGTGTAAATAAATCCTCGATACTACTGTGTGTATGTGAAACACAAAATTGCCTTGGAACATAAATATTTGAATGGATGCATACTGCCATTAACGTAGAATTGTAAAACAACTTTAATGTGTAGTATAATACGAAGTTTTTATTATTGACTTCTATTTGTTACTTCGCTCAAAGATCTGAATCACACTCTGCCTCCTAATGCTGGATACTTGCTACATTTTACGACAGCTTGCTTTTACATTGCAAAACTTTTATGTATTCCTTGCTGAAAAGAAAAACGTTTTTCTTCCTCATCACATCCAATAGATACCTATTTAACACAAAAAAGCTCAAATTAACAACATATACGTAGTAGATTATGTCAATTTTTAACTCAACTTAAGGTTGAATTAATTTGAATTTTACTTGGATTAATTTGATCTTGACTGGGATTAAATTGTACTTGACTTGGATTAATTGAACTTGATTTGCATTAAATTTGACTTGGATTAAAATGAAATTGACTTGGATTGATTTGAAGTAAAAAGATTTAGACGGTTCATTGAACGCAAGTTTTGGCCTGAATAAATCTGTCATTCTTAGCAAAAGCAGCTGGTTTATCCGCAATGTATTTGCCAAGGGAAGTAAAGTAATTACAAATTAATCAAACATGTTTGGAATGGGTTTTGGATTACATTAATTTGTACTGGTTTAGAATTTTATTAGGAGTATCTGGTAGTCTACAAATACATTGACAGTAGTAAATGGGAGGTAACTCATTACAAGAAATCTTGACCCGATAGAAAATAACTCAGGCCGTATTTTAAATCAATAACCTCAATTTACAGAGGAACAGTTTTCAAAGGGTATGAAACAGTCCAAAAATTGAACGTGATTCCAGCTTGTAATATTTCTGCAGATTTTACTAAATGACAACTTTTTCTCGATTTCAACAGATTTATCTGCTTGTCCCTTCAGAAACGATACAATAATTGTTCACGCTTTGGCCTCATTTAATGGTTGCATTTGCCCTTTGGTTGCAATGTAATCTTGAGGCAAACTGGCGACCGTTTTATTGCGATGTATTTTAGGAAGGGCTTCCTCTGATACACGCCTTTCATTATGTCTGGTCATGTCTCACTCAGTAATTTCTCATTTCGGCTCCTAACTCACCTATTATTAAGGAGACAACTCGGGCCAGATTTAGGAAGGAATGTTTTCAGTTTTTAAACGCATCCCATAGAGAATTTTCTTGCGCATTCAATGATATAATTGGCTCTCATGTACATGCATTGGTTCGTCTCCTGGACGGGGTAAACGACGCGCACTATCGTGACCTTGGCTCGCGCCAATGGATGAGTGATCCTCTTCCCCCCCCTTATTACGAGTCAGTTTCGAGCGTTTCTCTGCTGGAATAGCAAGAAAGTTCATTCATCACCTTGCTCGTAATGATTTCGTACTCAAACGGAACATTCTAACACTCTGATAAATTATGATGATGTAACTGAGTGTTTGTTTTGAATCCGGCTGCTCTGAGTCATCAGCTAGTTAGCTTGTTGTGTAAACATCTAATTACCTCCAGCAGTTTTGAAGGTACAGGATTGGCAAATATATCAATCAAAAGGGCTAAAAAAAAGGAACAAAACATTGAAGTTGATTTAATAAAAAATTAGTTTGAAAATGAAAAAATCATATTTTTTTCAAGAAAATTGCAGTTTTGAAACTTGCATATTTTGATCTTTGATATGAATCCTTTCCCACAGTATAGAAGGTACAGAAATGGCTAATATATCAATCGATAGAACTCAAATAGAGCTACAAAAGAAGTGGAGTTTATTTAGAAAAAAAACATGGGTAAAAATTATGAAAAAAAGAAAAAACAAATTTTTGGAAAATGGCTGTCGTGAAAACTTGCCTAATTGACCTTTGAAATGATTCTTCTTCCACAGTTTAGAAGGTATAAGAATGGCAAATATATCAATCGAAAGCGGTTGAAGCCGTCTAGAGATCCGGTGCAGACGATTTTTGAATTTCTATTTACATTGAAAATTATGGGCAAAATAATTCAAAAAAGAGAATACAGTGGTTGGTTTTTGGGGAAGAAAATTCTTAAACTTCAAAAATCAAATTATCGAAAAACTGTACCACCGGATATCTAGACAAGACAATTAACTATCTAGAACGCATTTTTTCAGTTCTATAACTTGAAAATTGTAGGAGAAGAATCATTTTCTGCAACTCTCAATTTTTCATTAAAAAACATTTTTCTGATGAATTTACGCAAAAAAAAAAACGAGTTAAGAAACAATAGTCATATCATTTTACACCTATGGTGGGAATCTCAGAAGAATTCGTCTAGAACTTACGGACTTTTTTTTGAACCTGAACCGCCTCCTAAAGGAGAGACTTGTCTCTTTTCATCTGTGTTAGAGAGTTAAGAGAGACGAATTCCAACGACAATAGCATGGATGATATTTTTCATCCCTGTCAAGAAATGGTTAATTTGATGAATTTAATGAATCTATTACTAGATGGTGTCCTTTAATTACTAAATTGTGTTTGCTAAATTGTGTTTTTCTTTGCATTTTTCTCGTGTTTTTACTTCATTTTTATTACCAGGTTGCAATGGTGTTTGTAGCACTTTATTAAGATTCGATCGTTGAAATTTTAGCACATTTTAAAAATATTGCGTATTCCCACAGTACGGGCGTGTTGCTTCAATATTTTGTATGCCTTATAAGCCAACGGTCGTGTGTCTGAGTTGTGTGCTACATTTTTGTGTTTGAGTTGTGTGCTAATGTGTGTTGTGTGAGGTATGTTGTGCCAAGCAAGGATTTTGTGGGTAAGCAATTTGAGTAGGCCTGGACAAGAGAGTCGGTGTTGTGGGTAGACGTCAACCACAGAAGGGTGATGGATGGCACACCACTAGAGCTTGAGGGTTTGAGAACGAACGAGAGGTCGTAGCAACAGGAAACAAACACAGCAGGGGAGCTTAACCCTCAGGATCAGAAGATATACGAGAAAAGATTGAGTATCGAATTTACGGGGAAACGTCTAGAGCTGGACTTAGAGAGGGCGAGGTAAGCCATGTTCTTGTCACAAGCGTTCTCACATTCAATATGTAGAATGCGAGCTTCAGGACCGCCAATAAACAGCTAAATCAACACGTAGGAGTGGTTTAGGAGTTCACTTCTGGAGTGTCTGTGAACACCAATTGATCGAACAAGAAATAGAGGGCAGCCCTCAGGAACACTTTAGGCATGGCTTATGGAAAAGGGCAGTTGCACGCCGAGAACCGTCAGAGAAAGTGCGTCTTAACAAAGTGTTGACTGAAAAAATACTACGTTGATTAATATGTAGATATAGCGTGCGTCGAAATGTTTATTTGCAAAAAAAAAATTAAACATGTTATTGTTTTTATATGTAATCAATGGTCCTCTGTCTATCCACAGAAAAATGAAAGGAATTAAATAATACCGCGGTGGTCGAAGAAAAAAGAGATCTGTCACGAGACATAAGGTCCTGCCCCCTCATTAATTTACATTAACAAGGAGACCGGAATCTCGGAGATGAGGAATTGGCATACCTCCATGAAATTATGAAATACACTAAATACAGGCAAACCAAAAAGTCCACGAATAATCATATAAAAAAGGTACGTTTCATTTACTAAAACAAGGACGGTACTCACTGATGTGAAGGAATACCACTTACGCAAGCGCTGTTCGATGCGCACCTGTGACGATGAGATATGTTGCTCCCTACATTGGGCATATTATACACCACGTGAATTTCGCATAATTTTATGATTACGGCAGTGAGTCATCCAACACGTTTAGGAAGCTAACATACAATGGACATATTAGGATTAATGCGGCAATATCAATTCCTCAAGCTTATTACCCTTTGCAACGCACTAACCCCACTAACAGAATTGGGTGGCCGGCCAGCACTCTTTACGTTAGCTACACTTCTAAACATGATAGAATAAAAAACCTATTTTATCACTACGTTTCCAACAGCACAGAACACGGTCATAGCTTCAAATCACACGTGCATTCTCAAGTGTAGCTTCAGTTCAATTCCTCTGAGCTATTCACAGATCAGCAAATGTCTTTCGAACTCTATTCACAACTTCATGTAGGTTCCCCTTATGTAGAAGTGGAACCAAAGGCGATGATTTTCTATGGAGAACTGCAAAGAACCGCCCTCCTGCAAAGATTACGAAATTTACCCATTACTTTGATTGAAAAAATGTGCTCATTTAAACATTTAGTGTTTACTTTAAATGACATTAACTTCTTATCACATATTTTTTCGAACAGCATCTCTTGTACAACTAGAACTAACTCTCACCCGCCCAACGACGTTTGATCTTTATTTCTCTGATTTAATGTCTCGACCACAGAGGTCTTGTGTGAGACTTCTCTTCTCTGCAATGGAAAGAGAGATAATTAAACTAAATCCTGATAAGTATAATTACACTTCGACGCACGCTATTTGTTTTTCCGTATTTTCAGCGTGTATTTTTCAGTTTGACTTCATTTTCACCACCTCCTATTTGTGACACCTACTCTTTCCGACGGTGCTCGGTGCACGACTGAACCTATTCCATAAGCTACATCTAAGTCTGCTTGAGGGCTGTTCTTTTTCCAGTCCCCTCAAAGAAGGAACCAATCACATATTAAGAGTGTTAGAGGTGTTCGGTTAGCTCCTCCTACATTCCCCAGCATAGTGTTCACCGTTGGATGCTCTGGTGCTCAAATTTCCCTCCCCTTAAGTGTTCAAAGACTAAAACCCCCTTCTTTTGTAAAGCCTTTAGCATTTGGTACCTATATTATCTCGGTGTATTTTTTGTAGAAGTTTATGCTTCGTGGTGCGAGCTCCGCTTATCGTTGTTCCAAACACACAGCGATGGTCTCCCCTCACCCTAATTCAACCTTTGCCCTCGTGTTTTATGGGCCCTTAGACTGCCAGTCTTCTCGCCGCTTGAAATAACACACAGCTCATGGGCCCAAATATACAACACCACACACGAGTACACAACTCAAAAACACACGACCGTTGGCTTACCAGGCACACAAAAATGTTGAAGCAAACCACTCGTGCTGTAGGAATACGCAATTTTTTTATGTGTACTACGATACCAACGAAGCTTACTAAAGTGCTACAATACCCTACAAAAGAATGCAAAACACAAAAACATAAATCATTTAAAAATACCCTACAAGTCAGTCAAAAATTCACCAAAATTAAAATGTTTCTAAACAGATCAAACGTCGACTGGGCGGATGAGTTATTTTTCTTCACAAAAGATGCTGTTCGAAATATATGTGATGAAAAGTTGATGTTTTTTAAAGTAAAATTAAATGTTTGAATGTGCACAAATTTTGCAATCAAAGTAATGAGCAAATAATGGGATTTTCAGGTTGGGGTGGCTCTATAGAAAAGTTGACGTGAGGCTCTGAATGCAGTCGTCAAAGGCACATTTTCTGAACTGATGATGTTGTGGTGTTCTCCCCCAGGCTGCAACACGCTTCGGGCAGACTTTGAGATATCTTTTTCGTGACAGNCGGCGACTAAGCAGCCGACCATATAATGTTATTCCTATCTGAACATAATTATTGTTACATCTCGAAAATAACGCATCAGCGAGTAGAATGTCATTCTTGTAAAACCTTTTTAAATGTGTTCCTTTAGTGATTGTTCGGAATGGAATTATTAATTTCCGTGAAAGGCCTAAAATCAATATTGACCAAATGAACCAAAGCCAACCTAAACCAATCTTATCTTGTCTACCCCATGGCTCAAATTTTACCTACCTGCTCTTTTCCGCAACAAGAAAACATAAATAGTCATACTTCTATTACAATATTTAATATCATCCCCGTAGGAACAAACTATTTATGTGGGATGTTAAGTAAAAAACTCCAAAACTGTAAACATACAACGGTTTATCATCAAAAGGAATTCTATTCATCATTCCATCTTGAATGCTAGTATCATATACTTTGTCTACTCTACCATATCCTAAAAACACCATTTATCATTTCTCGAGCACATCAGTGAAAACTCACCTATTAATAGGCATAGAATTGGATTGTTCTTCAAGAACCGCCTCTTCATTTTTACTTTGGTCCATAGCTCACTATTTTTAAAGCCGCTAATTTGACTAGCTTATCTAACAGGAACGGACGAAGGTTTCGGAACACCGGGCTTGCGTACGCAAGGTCTGGAAAAATGACGGCATCGCAAAAGTTTTTTGAGAAAAAAGAATGGATGTTTTATTCTAATTAAGATTGATACCATCATCTTGTACATTGGTCATTCAAATGCCTTAAATCTAACACCAGGACGCAATGACGGTTATCCCCAGTCAAGTTGATACCCATTTTTGATACCTGGGTAGAGTGGGGACTAGTAGTGGCTGAGTTCTCCCTTTTCCCAACGGCGAGAAATCACCGAGCGGCACTGCCGGGATTCGAACTGTCAACCTTTTCCGTGAAGAGCGCGCACTCTTAATCACTCGGCCACGGTAACCCAAAGCTTTATTTGGCTACTTCACAAATGTCACTGCAATTGTAATAGCATTTGGAGTATTAATATGGATCGACGAAATGAAGCACGAGCTCATTGAGTAAAGGGGTGTCTAAATCCTGTCTTACACTCCAATTTAACTTTCGTTCTCATCAGACGAGCTGCTTGCTCGAGGGAATGTACCGAGTTTGTGCAGGGGTTCGAACCCTGCATGTATCATCAAACTTAATTAGCCTAACGAAGGGAATACGTTTTCTCATGGTTCTATCTCAATCATTTTTTTATTTCTTAAGATGGGTATCACTATACCCTTGTGTGTACATTCCCTGAGGATCTTTGTGTCAAGACATTCTTGTGAAGTTCGACAAGTTGTCGGAATTATCAGGATCTGATTTTATTTGAAGTATTTGAAAGGCTGGGCAGGGTCACCAGATGCCGACTAAGGCATCAATTAAAAGGTAATAACTTATGTGCGA
>JACJUY010005219.1:7094-51199 GCA_014220935.1 Platorchestia sp. MABIK
CACGGAACTGTTGCAGGGGGCTGGTCGACATTATTTTATATATTGTTCTTTAAACAATGTATTAACTACTTTCACAAAAAGAACTTAACTGCAATATAATGACAAATAGTCATATATTAATTTGGGAAAAATGACCTGCATCAAAAAGCTAACAAAAAAGTTATCAAACTATTTCGAGGGTGGTACGAAATCATCTCACCTTGGCGCTCAGGCGCACGTAAAAATTTGGGCACGGATAGGGTTAAGCATTATTCAAAATACCACAACCTCAATCCAACCGCAGTAATAGTTTCAACATTTTCTCTGAAACATTCGCTATACCTTATTTTGCCTAAGTCTCCTTTTAAATGAATTTTGAAAAAATTTTCCATCCGCTAGCTACAAGCTGCATAAAAAATAAACAGGGAGTGCATGACGTACCTCCGCGCACCGAGCTCAGGGGTACGCGACACCACAGTTTGGGAACCACTGCGCTAGGGGCTGTAGGGTGATATTATTTTATGACACATGGCATTTACAAAACTAATATCAGCTTCAATTTCAAACTTGCAAAAGTTTGTAGTCCGTAAGACACACGTTGTTGTTGAAAACTGCATGGGAAAGGCATAGTTGCGATCGACATGTTCACTACAAGCACCGACTTTGCCTCATAACTTTTGTTTGAGTAACGCTAGTTGCATTCTGATCTCAAATTTGGTATCAGAATAAGATAAATATTGTGAAGCGCACATTCGTGTTCATTTTCACCAATCAGTGCAACTGGTGGATCTGCCACATTTCGCCTTTCTTTTTCACAATAGAGGGTCATAAAAATCAGTTTCTTTGGTGCCAATAATCAGGGCCGTGTGTTATTCTGTTTCTTGTGTTTATAACGGAAATGCTTCTCTACCTAATACCATTCAGCCGCCATCCGGTTGTCGAGTAAAACGGTCCTAACCTTATGTTAAAGTTCGTTCTACCAAGTATTAGTCAGCAGGTATTTATTTTTACCTGAACTTATATGCATTTTCAAACTTACAATAAATCAACACAGGGAACATGTTACAACTTTCCCTTAACCGTTTGTTTGATATTTAACATGGCTGCTGAGATGCATAAAAAATTTGTTTGTGTTGGGAACATTGAAAAATCGTCGATATCATTTGTTTTTTATTGAAAATAAAATGTTTCACTTTTATTAATCCTTTCTGTCAACAATTCTGAAGAATGTCTTTTTGTACCTCGGTAACATAAATTTATTATCGAGAAAGAATCACCTCACATACATCAAAAACGAGCAATGAATTTATAGAAAATTTTGACGGAATGCAGGCACTTTTCATGCGCACAAGCTAGGGAAAGCTTTGCATTCTCGTGGTAAGCTGCTATGAAAAATGGCATTCGTTCTGAACAACCGGAGGTCGTGCGTGTCGAGCTATTATCGAAGGTAAATGAAACGCGTCAAACACTTGAAATAATTACTTCAACTCATTGTTTCTGTATTGATATGGAACTGCGAGCATCGAAACAATCACGAAAACCATTAAATGTTCTACTATTGTAATTTAAATGAACGTATATATGGTATAAGCATGATACATGCATTCTTTCTTCGGGATGACATGAATAAATTGTAGATGCATAGAATTGGGTGATTTTAAGATCTTGCTGCAGCATTTTATTATGTCTAGAGGAGCTTATCGCAACTCATTTTTGTTCATGAACTGGCGTCACGGTAGAAGAAATAATGTAAGGTCAAACCAATCTTTTTTTCGTCGACCGAAACGCCTTGCTGACGTCATGGCAACCAACCATCAGCAGCGCTCATATTGCACCTGGTAGCACTGCGTACCGAAATGTAGCATCACTATCGGCCAACGACATGTCGCCTTGGTAACGTCATAAAGACTGTTTGAAATGAAGCCGTTCCATTGGTTAGCCGAACAAGAGGCGTATTTTCTCCCTCCCGGACAGAAATGACCCTGCCTTGTTTCCTCCATTGTGACTTACGTCCATCCACGGAAGGTTTTTCTCTCAAAATCCTCCTCAGGTTTTATTGTATTTTAATCCGGGAAATGTGCAGTGCAATTAATGTTCTGAAGCGCATTTTTTAAGCTACTCAGTAGTTTACTTGCATGCGAGGAGCGAGATCTTACATGTAAATATTTATTTTCAATAATGAAAAGCAGTTTAAAACAGATCAAAGCTCTTTAGAGTTATATTTAGCCTTACATTCTAGCTTAAGCGACCTAATCCGGTTATTTTTCCCCGAATTTGTCAACGCATATTTGACCGAGAGAAAATAAATTGAATTGGAAACCGAGAACTGTCAGTATTTTAGTTATAAAAATTTATCTACTCAGTTAAAAATACAGAAAGAGTTGAACATGCTGGCATTGCCTTTCGAAATATAAAAAGAAACCTCCCTGGTACCACACTCCTATTTTTTTATAAGAAACATGAAATGGCGCAATTCATGAAAGTTGATACAATAAATTCAACACAATGATTTTCAGAAAAATCTTAATACAAAGAGCGTCATATCTAATTTGAAGTGAAACAGCAGTACCAATTCTAATATCTAGAACAGTAATTAAATTAACAGAGGACATATCAGTAAGAGTGGATCTTTAGCTACAAATTAGAAAACATGCAGAAATGTAAAATATTCTACTAGTAAAACGGCAAGGAAACATTTATGCGTTGATACAGCAAGAGTTTGAAAGTTTATTTCCACAAAAGTTATACAACGAAATTCATCACAACCGATTTCAATTTTGAATGATGCTTAATGTAAAGAGGTTCAAGTGAATGACGCACCGTATGGAGTAGACATCAGCTGCGTTAGGGGTTGAGTACTTGACTGACGTATATGAAATTAAAATCTATTCCTTTGGATTTCTTCCTTTACACACTTGGACTGGAAGCTCATCAATACCGTCAATACTACTAAATAATGCAAGGCCGGACAGTCTCCTCTTACATTCACACAAGAGCTCAGGCTGCCGCGGCAGTAGTTGATTTTGTTGTAGGCATAATGGGGGGAAATAAATTATTTTGCCTCAAATACAAAAAGTCGATGTCGTAGAAATTTGAAACTAATTTTTCCTGCGTACATGTCAATAAAACGCGCCTGTTAACTCGGCAAACATGATTTATAATACAGCAAAATATTGTCTCCAAATTTCTATCAAAATAAGCCTGGCACAAAAGATTCCCAGTAGTCAGACACGAGGAAGAGCGGCCGTCGCACAAGGCTAATATAAAAATTTCACCATGAAAAAGAACTCGAAAAAAATGAAAGTTTTTTGAAAACATCAAGGGTAATGTTTTGGATTATAGGAAACTCCTCAATATAAAATTACTGATGTCTACTTCGTCGTAGTAAAATAAAAGGTGTTCTAATGCCGGGAATTAATATTCGCCGGGAATTAATATTCGAATTGCTTGTTTCGGCAGATGTTTAAAAATATCATTTCAAAGAAGCATGAAAAAAATATAAGTATAAGCATGAGGACCACAAAAATTACAAGTTTTGTATGTCTAATTAAATATTTATTAACATAACGCTCATAAGTTAAGCATTTTATTTAAGTATAAATGGATGATAACACAACAAATTTAGAGTTTTTTTTTACATGGATGCCTTACAATAATGAAGAGATGACGAGTTAGGTATTGTTAAAAGTTGAGAGTGAACAGAAAAAAAGAACCGGTCTCTTTAGTTAAAATGCCAGTTGTCAGCCTAGTACACACATATGTGCATATGTACATGAAAATATATACACAAATGCATGCACATACATACCCACGTACATACACCCAACACGCATACAGACATAAATACATATCTACGCATCTAGGCAATCATAGTACATATGCGTTCTAGAAAAAAGCTGTGCGATGTACTGAAATATAAGATAATGAGCAAAGAAAGTTCGTGACAACTTTTTCAGTATGTGTTACAGCTTACAATTTCTAATGGAATATCGAAGCGATGTTCAACTAAATACTGTAGCGAAAAGATCATTGGTTGATAAGCGTCTTATATATCAGCTATGAGTGATCGCGCAACAAATTTATATACATATTTTTATAAATGCTTTACAATAATGAAGTGATATGAAGTATTACGTAGTGACACATACACCCAATACACAAGTAAGCATGTGCGCAATTATCAGCGTAAACTAGTCAGTATAAACTAGCATTCCAATCGAGGGACTCGGAGAAAATATCTTTTGTTACGGCATGAATTTTATGAAATTTTCGTACCAAAAGTAGTGGCACAAAACAGTCTACCTGAGTCAGAAACATGAAAACGATTGTTCTACAACGGTTTCCAAGTACAGAATAATCCTAGGTGCGGTTGTTGTAACATATTCTAGAGAGTAAGAGATGGTCTGATAATATGCACTACACAAGCTAACAAGAGCATTTTTGAAAGTGAATAAGAAAGAAGACATGAATGCCCTATAAGGGTTTCATATTAGAGAGAAAAAAAATCACATTATTTATGATATATGGTGCAAAATGTCTGCAATTGATAAACACACATAGGTACCATGACGGTCTAGTTTGATGCTTGCACAAAACGGAGAGGAAAGACATAAAATGCATATTCGGCTGGTTTATTTAGTTTGAATAGAGCTTGTTAATTCATGAAAACAATAAAGATTATGAACTTTGTGGGTTGAAAACATGACATTTAACATGTACAAGACATTTAAGCTTTGGATTGCTTTACAATAATAAAATGAAATGATGTGTGGGGTAGTGTTAGAAGTTGGGATTGAAAAAAAGGGCGGTATGTATTGTTATATGCTAGTTGCTAGTCAAGTGCACACAGGTGCCTGCGCACGTATGCACACCCATATGCGAACATACACCCATGTACGTACACACATACACAAGTAAGCATGTTTGCAAATCTCTGCGAATAGGCGATCAAATCATAATACCTACGCATACCTAAAAACTGTTGTGTAATGTCTTGAATTATAATTATAAGACAATGAGCGAGGGAGATTATTCAGCAATGGAGATACCAGGCAAATGAGATTCGTCAATACTTATTCAGTATGTTCTGTAACTAAGAATTATTTTTGAGACGCTAGATGACGAGTTATTTTGGCTTTAAATTCTCTCGGTCTTTGAGGGATTTTCATAATCAGGGGAAGTTTGTTCCACAGTAAGGCGCCTGATATGGACAGAGTTTTCTGCCCTAAGTGAGAGGAACGATAGTTGACTAAGACATTATTGTTTCTGTTCAGCTTTTGGTTGGTTACAGTGGGTGGATTGAAACGCACTATCTCAGCATTGCTCTGAGGAAGATATAACGAAGAGAACACGTATTGGGCCCTCTGCATGAGGAGCCTTTCTTGGATAGGAATCCAGCCGAGTTTATTAAGGAGAGGGGTTACGGGATCACTTCTTTTGAAATTACCGTTGCATACCACCTTGGCTGCGAAGTTCATGCACTTTTGTAAGTTCCTTTGAAGGTATTGAGGTAAGTCTCCCCATACTAGGCTGCAGTAGTCAATGCGCGATAACACCTGGGATTGAATGGCTAATAATCTGGATTTTTCATCTAGCACACTCTTTATACGATGGAAAAACATTAAAGTTCCATGAATTTTGTTACAAGTATTCTCAACATGAGATTTGAAGGACATGTTTCTATCGAACCAGATCCCTAGATTTTTAACTTTTTCTGATGATTTAATTCTATCTTTTCCAACCGCAAGAGTAAGATCTGAAGTTTTGTTAATTGCATCTTTGGATTCAAAAATAATGCATTGGGTTTTATTAGCATTTAATTTGAGACCATTTCGGTCGTACCATGATTTCAGGCTAGTCAGTATAGTTTCGGCTTTAATTTGTGTCTGTGGTATTTCCGACACAGAACTTGTTATTGCAATTTGAACATCATCTGCATACATTGAGATCCATGTGTTAGAATTCATTGGAGGGTAATCATTAAAGAAAATGAAAACAGAAGCAGGCGTTCATTGAGAATAAGAATGAAGGCACCATTTAGGATGGAGTTGAGAGGAGACAGATTCTATGCACAAGGAGTGTTCGTAACCGAAACCTCAGCACACAGAAACAGGAAGTTAAGAGATAAAGCTGGTATAAGATAAAAGTGGAAAAAGTAAGTCGGAGGGGCGGAAAATCAAAACACCAATAAACCGAAAAATTGGTCCTTTCAAAAAATATTTCAATTCGACATGAAGAAGGCTCACCTAAATCACAGCTCAGAAACCTCACATTTTCTGCCAACAAATTTCCATAGTCGGATTCGGGATTGAAATCCGTATGGATACTGTTTCTATGACATAAAACATTGGAGCAGGTTACCAGAAATGTACATTTTCTTACAAACACAAACAAATAACACGAAAAAATACAAGATTGTGATCGTAAACCTTGAAATGTAAACGAAGAAAAAGATTTCGCAGTTTAAGTCTGACAAATGTCACAAGGATGCGACAAGAAACACTACGAAAAAGAATGTGAACAGCTGTTTTTACGTCTCATTCTAAAACGCTACTCAGCAAGTGAAAGAAAGTTCTCATTTCATTCAAAAAAGACACCTTATAAATAACTGAAAATTTCACAGAATAGTACGTAAAATGAAGAATGGAGTGTTAGGAAAGAAAGAAATTTTGCCGGCAACAACGGTACCGAGGCGTTAGATTACATTAGATAAGATAGCTTAGGACTTTTTAATTGTAAAAAGTCGTTTTAAGAGAGTAAGGAAGAAGAAGAAATCATTCAGTAATGAATTATGGGAACGC
This sequence comes from Platorchestia sp. MABIK, assembly GCA_014220935.1. NCBI lineage: Eukaryota > Metazoa > Arthropoda > Malacostraca > Amphipoda > Talitridae > Platorchestia > Platorchestia sp. MABIK. The sequence continues at coordinate 13,874 of JACJUY010005219.1, forward strand.
CGGGCTTATGCACATGGTTCATAGATGCAGCAAGTTGCATAGAAATTTATGAAACATGGTAAAGTTGAAGGCGTAACGGATGATGAAAAACAGGACTGCAGTAAAATGGAAAAAGATGGTCCCTAACAAAACTAAAAATATTTTCCTTAAAAACATGACCTCCGTAACTCTTAGTTCAGGACCTCACATATTCCCCTTGTGAGCGCCAATTCCCATGGACACAAAACTTACATTCTCCAGAGGGAGAAACCCGTAAGATCTCTGACCACACGTAAGAGCAACAATATTTAAAAATGTGAAGTGTGATGTGGTGATTAGATATTTGAATAGCCCATAAATGTGCACTTCACATCTAGAAAGGAAACAGATTAATGCAGTAATATTTGCTAGCTAGGTGTTTTTCAACTTTACACTATCGAGCAGAAGAATAGTCACATAATTCACACTTGAACAGCTGACCTTCATCATGTTTGCTGGCTAGTTGATATTTTAGGTTACCCTTACGAGCAGAGGAATAGTCACGTAACTCACATTAGAACAGCTGACCATCACCATGTTTACTGGCTCGGTGTAGTTTGACACTACTCTTTTGAGCAGTGGAATAGTCACGTAACTCACACTAGAACAGCGCCCTTTACTTTGTTGGCTTGCTCGGTGTCGTTTACAATTAGTTTCATGAACAGAGGAATAGTCACATAATTCCCACTTGAACAGCTGACCTTCATAATGTTTGCTGGCTATGTGATGTTTAAGATTACCCTTACCAGAAGAGGAATAGTCACATAATTCACACTTGAACAGCTAACCATCACCATGTTTGCTCGCTAGGTGTACTCTAACATTCTCCTTACGAGCAGAGGAATATTCACATAACGCACACTTAAACAGCTGACCTTCACCACGTTTGCTGGCTAGGTGAAGTTTAACATTACTTATTCGAGCAGAGGAATATTCACATCATTCACATTCAAACTTCTGACCAGCACCATGTTTGCTAGCTAGGTGTCATTTAACATATTACTTACGAAAAGAGAAATAATCACATAACTCACACATAAACAGCTGCTCTTTACCATGTTTGCTGGCTAGGTGTTGTTTTACATAATCCTTTCGAGGAGAGAAATAATCACATAACTCAAACTGGAACAGCTGCCTTTTACCATGTTTGCTGTCTAGATGTCGCTCAACATTATCCTTACGAGAAGTGAAATATTCACAAGACGCGCACTTGAACAGATGACCTTTACCATGTTTGCTGGCTAGGTGTAGTTTAACGGCCTCTATACGAGCAGAGGAATATTCACATAACTCACACTTGAACAGCTGCTCTTTACCAAGTTTGCAGGCTAAGTGTAGTTTAACATTATTCTTTCGAGCAGAGGAATAGTCACAGAACGCACACTTGAACAGTTGACATTCCCTATATTTGCTAGCTTGGTATGCTTTATGTTCGTTTCTACGAGCAGAGTCATTTAAGTTTCGCCTGTAAAGCAGACCTTGAACATGTCTGCTAAATTGAGGTCCTGTTTCGCGTTTACCAGACAAACACTGCTTCAATTTTCCTTCATTTGCTGAAGCATATTCGCACACTTCACACTTGTACACCATACTGTTGTCTAAAGCAACTTTTTTAAGTGAATCAGAACTGGACTCGATGACAAAACAAGAGTCACAGAGATCACATATGAGCTTTTCCTGACCGTATTTATTACGTCGCTGTTCCCACTTCATTTTCACACCTGGATATTGATAACTCCCGGATAAACTCTCGTGCCGGATCTCATTTTCATGCTGCTCAACTACGTGCCGCTTAAAAATTCTTATGTACAGAGTGGAGTAATCACACAACCCACAATCGTAGTAACTTCCCAATTTGTGCCTGCCACGGAGGTGCAGCTTCACAAGGCCCCCCCCCCCCTATCAGTGGAGTAATCACAATATTAACACAGTAGTAAAGGCCTTGACCTGAGTCTGTCAGGAGGTGCGGCCTGAACACCACTGCCGCTACCCGACTCATCTGATTGTAGCGAATCAGCGCACCCCTGAGATGCTCCAGCAGGTCCCTGATGAAGAGCACTAGCGTTGCACGCACAAGAGTTGCATTCCCTCAACTCATCCTCTGCTTCTGCGTGCCCTGACCGTGCCTCAGTGTAGTCATTGTCTACTTTTCTCTTGAAAGTAACTGCATGAGAGCCTGAACTTGAACTGCCCTGTGAGGAAGAACTTTTCCCGATTATTACTGGCCAGGATTCTCAGGAAATAAACGCATTATGCGAAAAATTGCAATCATAGGTATATAAAAATTTAGTAACCATTTACTTTGAGACAATTTAGTGCACTTGAGCATCCGTTCTTATTTTAATCTGAAGCAAATGCGCTCAACTGTTGCACAACACAAGAAAAATACCTGAAAAATAATATCCGAAGCAAAAAATAACGATAGCAGAAGAGAAATTTGACAAGCACATTCTCTCTTCACAGCCGGTTAATACTTCAATACAGAGCAAAAATTAAACGAAATATTCATGCAATATGTTCTACATGCAATAGCGCCTATCATGACCACAATATTTTGGATAAAGATTTCGACACAAAATTTTACTGTTAACGTTTTTCTCCTTAAAATATAAAACTAACTTGAAATTCTTCTTGAATTAATAAGCAACTTCAATTGTATAAGAAATATTGTATCAGAATAACCGAGAGTGGCTGAAGTGATTTCGTACACTAGCAAAACGACCAATAATTATTCATTCGTTGGTCTCACACACAAGGCAAGAAACACGTATAAAAATCAGCAATCTGGCTCTTTAAGTAATTAATACGGTTTCACATGGGGCAAGAGTTCCGCACGGACGTCATTTCATAACAAATTTGGCAGCAAATGTTTGAAGAAGTTAAGAAGGCAAAAGAAAGCCTTCTTGAAAGCATCTTGAAACGATCACTGGCGTAAAACAGTTAAAATGCGTCGTGTTAGTCAACTCACTGAGACACGGCGCAATTAAGAAAGAGCTCAACGACACTGGGAATACAAGAAGCAAGCAGAAAATAGCTTAGACACAATTAATAAAGGAACCATAGCTTAATCAACACTAGCTGTGGTTGGGAACTGGAATTAGGTGGATCACATCGAGAATTACAAAGCAAGACTCAATACCAGCAGTCAAAGATACTATCACTCCACGACAGGCACAACAATTTTTGAAAATAAGATATATTTCACTAACCACCAATTAGGCAATCAAATAAACAATAAATCTCAATTCAACAAAATAGAAACGAGAATAATGCATTGTGCAGTGAGACTGTTTCCTGAAACCAGAGTAAAACATCGCTCAGCAGCTAATGAAACGGTTTAGCAAGAAATTAAGCCAATCTAGATGCTATAAATCACTCATAAAGCAATTGGATAGAATTAAAACTACTAAGTCACAAGTTTTGTCAATTATGTCAGAAATGCTCAAAACAATGTGAGGTGAAAGCAGTGATAATGATATAAATGTCACAAAATGGTGCCAATTACAGGTAGAAACAGATTACATGTGTATTAAATTCAAATTTTGCGTTTAATAATTAATTTTCTTCTGAAATTTGAACAAAGCATTCACGAAGAAAGTAAGCAATCAATTGGAAGCATTCAGGAGGAGGGAAATCCTGCAATCGGATGCATTCAAGAGGAAAGTAAAAAGCACTCAAGAGACAAGTAAGTAACCAATTACAGCACCTGGGGTTCCTGATGCCAGTCAATGGGCTCGTCCTTCACAGTAACGGCCTCCAGCTCAGCGTCAGGCACTTCACTTGTGATATAAATTTCTTCTAGATGGCTCTCAGAGCTCAGCCCGTCACCTGCAAGTGACACAAGCTCATCGAAAAAAATTGCATCTGAGATAACAAATCTTGTAACAGTTCATTACATGTTAAAAACAATGATAATTTCATAATAGTGACAATGATAGTAATTTTCTGTGTATTATAACACAGGAAAAACTGGAACGATTTCCTAGGTTAGGAAACGAAATCTAGAATACTTATACAGGGAACACAATATAATTCTAAATAGTTAATACTTTAAAAGCTTTGAAGATCTAAATGAGCTGAATCATATTTTAGCTCGCACCAGCAAATTTAAATGACAATAAGAAGTGAGAAATAAAGTCTGCAGAATAAATAGTACTTATAATTCATAATAAACAAGCAAATTCAATTAAAATTTGCATTAAAAATGTACTTTGCACTGCACTATATTTATGAACGAATTGCAAGTTTGAATTAAAAATCAGTGTAAACTAAGTTTTAAATCATTCATGAGACAATTGAAGTAGAATGACATCGACTGAGTGACATGTTTTCTCAATTATGACAGTATTTCTCAACCTTTTGGGATTAGATGTCACCTACACACATACACCAGGGTTTTCCTCCTTTTGGGAGGGTAGCCGACAGCAAGCCACAATCATTCATTATTAGCGACCAGACGGCGAGAGAGGCGGCACAGACCACACCAGAACTGTCAAATCAATAGCAGCCCAGCACAACCCTTTTCCAGTCAGGCCTGACAGCCATGGTTGGTTTACCCGACCGCTTCATTTGTGAGCAGCCTCCTCCCCACATGACAGGACACACCGTAACCTCATCACATGCGGGGAGGCTTCCGGTGACCGCGTCAAATAATTACATCCTGATACACTGCTTCCACTCACTTCTGTTCGCAGTCATCATTTTCTCCACATCTACAGTCAGACCCCTCTCATATTATGCATGTTTCACCCCATCTATCCAACTCATCCGTGGCCTTCCTCGCGCTCTAATACCACTCACCTCTGACGTAGAAGTCTTTTTCACCAGCCGGTCAACATTCATTTTTTCAACATGCCCAAACCATCCAAGCACTCCTTCATTCACCTGCCCGCTCATCTTTATAATACTCGTTTGCTCCCTAACCCACTCATTCTTAATCCTATCTCTTCTTGTTACTCCAAACATGCTTCTCAAATACTTCATCTCAAATACTTCCAGCTACTTCCTCTCAGCTGCTTTCAAACCCTAAGGCCGCGGCTAGACAAACAGCAGTGGAGCAGGGCAGAGCTGAGCAGTTTCGACCCTCTGGTAGCTGCTAGCTTATTCTGTTAAGTTAGGCGGCCAAATAAACAGCAGTGGCAGTCCTGAGTCCACAGCAGTTGCAATTTTGGCGCCACAAGGGCGCTACTCTGTGACTATAGTTGACTCAAATTTTATTTATTAAATAACCATAGAACTGGCAATATTTCATCTAACTAAATTTTTTACATATATTACTATACTCTGCATTATCTTGTTAGCATTATAAGTACATCCGTACACTGTCATGTAGTACGTTTGATTTCCCTGTAATATTTCTACCCACAATGATTGCATTGGCTCTGATACTGTTTTTTATAACTGCTCCAGGAAATTACATAAAAAATTAATTTCATGACATGCAAGTTATGATTGCTGATAGATTAAAAATAATCATGCAAATAATTCAGTGACGAATGACTATAAACCCTATAGGTACTTGAATCTGAATTTTTTTGCAGTGCTTTAAGTGTAGATACATTACAGAACAAGGAACTCTTTTGTTCAAGCGTTTAAAGATATATATTCATTAATATAACAACCCGAATTTCAAATTAAAAAATGAAAAACAAATTTCGAAGTAAATAAGGCTCTTTTTTATTTGGCTCACGTCACTAAGTTTCAATGTAATTGTTATTTTCACATAGAGCTCGAACATCACAACCATTTTTTGGAGAAACTAATAGGTTTTAGTTGCAAGCTTTTAAAGTTGTTTTTACCAATGAAACTTAAAACGCAAACTTGAACATTTCTGTATCGGCCATGCCCAGCGCTTCGCGCTGGTCCAGTAAAAGTTGATACGTAAAAAAGGTATGTTTGAAGTCAATTTTAGTGCTGTGCGCCTAACACAAAAGACCTGATATTAAAATGTTTGGCATTGGTACGCTTTAAAGTGTAGGTATTGACGAAGAAAATGCTTGGTATAGGTTTAGTTTTTCAATTCATGAGGTGGAAAATTCCTATATACGCACAACTAACTATACAAGCCCATTTAATACTAACTTCCAAAGCGTCTGCCATAAATGATCATTGTTCTTTAACATAGTTATGATAGAAATATTGTGAGATGCACCCCTGATCGCTGGAATAGCTTGCACCGAGGAGATCAGAAGTTCGACATCCTCCTCCTACGAACTCTAGCGTGCAACTGACTGCTAGCTTCCGAGCGGTGTTTTATTGTCCAAGATAAAACGCCGCTGGTGCTTGATTCAGACAGCGCTGCCCTGCTCTATGCTGTTTGTCTGGCCACCCTGATAGGAATACCACTAACATAAAACACCGCACCGGGTCTGTTCTGCTCTGCCCTACTTCACTGCTGTTTGTCTGGCCGCGGCCTAAGACTTGGCTCTATGCGGCAAAACTGGCCCGATTAAGCTTTCAAGCCCCTTTTAGCACTCATACTCATACTCCTGCATTCAAAAATTTTCCTCATTACACACAATATCTTGCAGCCTTCACTTACTCTATGTCTCACTTCTACTTCCATACTTCACAGCCACGTCCGACCCGAGGTACCTAAAATGCTCCACCTCCTCTAACACTTGACCATGCATCCTCACATCCAATATTCCAAACACTCTACCTCTTGAACATCTCATCACCTTGCTTTTATTTACATTCACTCTCAACTCACGTCTTTTGCAGACTCTACCAAACTCTGCAACCAGTCTCCGCAGTTTTTCCTCTGAATCCGCCACAAGCGCTATTTCATCTGCAAACAACAGCTGACACATTTCCCAAATCGTACCATTTTTTCCTACCAACTGCGCATCTTTTCCCAACACTCTCGCATTCACTTCTCTCAATACACCATCCATAAACAAATTGAACAACCAGTGACATCATTGTTTCACACCTGTCACAACTGGGAACCAATCACTCACCTCATTCCCTACTCTCACACATGCTCTGCTATCAATGTAGCAACTCTTGATCACATTCAACAGTCTCCCATCCACTCCATACAACCCTACAACCAGCCATAATGCCTCACGGTCCCCCCTGTCATAGGCCTTCTTCAGATCCATTAATGCCCAATTCACCTTTTCCTTTTGCTAAGTATTTCTCAATCACCTGTCTCATAGCAAGCGTTTGATCCACCCCTCTACCCCTTCTAAAACAACATTGTACTTCAGCTAGCACACCATCCGTCATCGCTCTCACTCTTCCAATTAAAACTCTTCCATACAGCTTCCCAACAACACTCAGTAGACTTATACCTCTGGAATTAAAGCACTCATACATTTCACCCTTCCCCAATACAAAGGAACTACACACGCGCTCCTCCAATCTACAGGCACTTTACTAGTATCAAAACACACATTAAATAGACGTACCAAACATTCTACAATCGCATTTCCTCCTTTCTGTAGACATTCAACTGTGTAGCCATCCATACCTGTAGCTTTTCCATTTTTCATCACATGCAACGCACCCTTCACTTCTTATTTGAATACTATTCACTTCTCCAAACACAGGGATTCTAACATTACTTCCAACAGCTACCACTCTCGCAACCTTTTCATCCTTCACGTTCAGCAGTTCCTCAAGATACTCCGCCCATCTCTTCCGCACATTACATCTCTCGACTAGCAGTCTACCATTAGCATCCTTCACTCTTGCCTCACTCTTCACTCCCTTTCTAAATGAAGTTCCCTTCTAACTTCCCCCCACTCCTCACCCCCTTTGTTCTCCTCACCATTCTTCTTATTTCTATCTTCCATGCCCTATACTCTTCAAAATTATGCTGGCTACCTCATTGCAGCCAACTTCTGAAGGCCCCTGCTTTCTTCTCACAGCTGCTCCTACATCTCCGTTCCACTATTCACTCCCCTCTCTAATCCCCCCTCCAACCTTCCTTACCCCACACACTTCCCTTGTATACTTTATCACTGTATCTTTGAATAACTTCCATTCCCCTGTAGTGAAACTAGCCTGCTAATTTGCTTCACCACTAGGACGCCGTAACTGTCAGGATGACGACCTGGCAAGAATTAGCTATTCAGGCTATAACAGCTCGGCCCCGACACTAGGGTAAGGTGCGGCACGGATAAGTAACAATTAAATTTTGAAACACAGTGAGTATGAAACATGGAACAAATACAGGCTCAGGGCGTGTTTTGCGGGAGCCGTCTCTCTACACGAGATCGTAACTCTCCCGCCGACTAAAACACCCAGCAAAAGCAAACTAAGCTATAACAACTAAAAGAGGGCACCGGATTCCCCAAGCACATATGAGGGGACTTACGAACATCAGGCAGGAGGACAACTTTATTTAGCCTGCTCGTAGTCAAAAGAGAAATTGAAGAAAGAAGATGGGAAAAACATCTTGAATCACAGAGAAGACCAGAAAGATTTTGGAGCAGGTAAAACCAACTATATCAGTGAATTATCTGTGATAAATGTCAATAATTGTTGGGTTATAGATTCTGGAGCAACTGCACACATGTGTAACAATAGGAATGATTTTTCTTGTGTGAGTGAGCTATATAGTCCAATTAACATTGAAGTTGGTGATGGTAGAAACTTGAAAGGTGTTGGTGTAGGTGATGTTTCCATGTCAGTGTCCCTGCCTAAAGGTCTAGTAGATACCTGGGTTATTAAGAAAGTTTTGTATGTGCCAGGCTTAGCCTACAATTTGCTATCTGTGCCTCAGATTACAGAAAGTGGAAACTTAGTTCACTTTGATGAAAGCTCATGTAAGATTGTAAATAAGGACCACAAGGTAATTGCTTTAGGCAGAAAAGTAGGAAAATTGTATAAACTTAATTGTAACCTCAATTCAGCTGCTAAATGCTTGATCGTTTCCTCTGATGAAATTCTGTGGCATAAACGATTCTGTCACTTAGGATTTAATAATCGTAAGAAATTAGCAAATGGAAACCTCGTTAAAGGTTTTGATTGTTCTGTGAGAGGAGATAGCATTTTTTGTGAAAACTGTTGTGATGGTAAAAGTCACAGGCTTCCTTTCCCCAAAACAAATCACAAAAGGGAACGTTAACCCTTAGAACTATTCCACAGTGATGTGTGTGGCAAGATAAATCCTAAATCACTTGGGAGTGGAAGCTATTTTGTAACCTTCATTGACGACTATTCCAGATATACTTGGGTGTACATTATCAAACAAAAGAGTGATGTTTTTGAACTGTTCCAGGAGTTCAAATCTTTGGTAGAAAATCACTATGATCACAAAATTAAAATTCTGCGCTCTGATAATTGTAGGGAATTCTTCTCTAATGACTTTGAACACATTCAAAAAGGGAAGGAATTATCCATGAAAAAACTATGCTTAAGACACCTGAACAAAATGGAGTTGTAGAAAGAATGAATAGAACTGTCCTTGACTCTGTCAGAGCTATGATGTCTGGTTCAAAATTACCAAAATTTTTCTGGGGTGAAGCTATATCAACTGCTGTGTATGTCAAAAATAAGAGCCCTGCTAGTGCATTGAATGATATGCCTCCTTATCAAGCCCTTAATGGACACAAGCCAAATGTACAGCACCTCAGAACTTTTGGATGCAGCGCGTACGCTCATATACTCAAAGATGAGAGGGAAAAACTTGATCCAAAATCTAAGCCGTGTGTTCTTGTAGGATATGGAAGTGGATCCAAAGGATATCGCCCGTATGACAAAAACACTAAAAAGATATTTTTGAGTAGAGATGTTGTGTTTAATGAATCTCAGCAGATGTCAATTGAGAAGGAGTCTTCAGAAGAAAATGATAGCAATTGTATCCTTCTTCCTCAGGAACCAGAACCAGAAGACTCTGAGGAAAAAGTGGAGCCTAGACAGTCAGAGCCTTGGATGGAGGGGGTGGAGCCTAGACAATCAGCCAGGTATCGAAGGCACCCTGTAAAATTTTGGTGAATGGGTGAATATAATGAAAAATGAGCTTGATATACCATCTTGTGTACAAGAAGCACTCAGTGGACCAGAAGCAAAACTGTGGGAGACAGCTATGGAGAAAGAGATGGTGTCTATAAATCAAAATAAAGTATGGTCTCTTGTAGAATGCCCTAATGACAAAAACCTATTAAATCAAAGTGGATTTTCAAAAGAAAAACCGGACCTGATGTGAGCATTTGCTCTTACAAAGCTCGCCTTGTGGCTCAGGGCTACTCACAAAAATATGGTATGGACTCCGAGGAGACGTTTAGTCCCGTGGTTAGATTTGAGTCTGTCAGGACAGTACTTGCTCTCGCTGCCAAATATGATCTTAAAGTCCATCACATGGACGTTACACCTGACTCCGTGCCGGAAACCCGGGTTCGAGTCTCGGCGCTGGTGGCGATTTTCTCTGTTGGGTATTGGAGAAAAAATTGTAAGCACAATACCCCACTCTACCCAGGTGTCTGAAATGGGTACCGGTCTTTGACCGGGGGAAAGGTCATAGCGTCCTGGTGTTAGTTATAAGGCATTTGAAAAACCAATGCAAAAGGTGATATGTATCATGCTTCAATTGGAAATAAAGCATCCGTAGATGCCGTTGTTTTTTTTGTTACAACAGCCTTCCTAAATGGAGAACTGAGTGAAGAACTGTACCTAGTTCAACCTGATGGCTTTATTGTCAAGGGCAAAAAAAATCAAGTGTGCAGACTGCATAAATCACTCTACGGACTAAAGCAAGCTCCTAAGTGTTGGACTACTACGCTAGAAATACTATACATATCTCTGTGTGTGATGCAACAAATGAAACTGAAATATCTTAATCAAAACTTGTCATCATATAAAGTTGGGTTTACTTTTTAATGGTCCATACGGTATATAGATGTATTAAGAAAATGAGCCCGAGGATAAATAATAAAAATGAAGACAGCCTTCCTCCCACTACATCGAAGTGACAGCCGTATGGCTCGGTGTTATCGAAAGAAATAAATAATTATGGAAATTGAAAAAAATACACTCCAGTGAACTCTTTTGTGCTAGTATTATCATCATCGGTGGTAAATATTACAAATTTGTGTTGTGATAGAATTTTTATTCTTTTCAGACTCATTATTTTGGCGTACTAGTCCATAAGTAAGAATGAAAAATTGTCCCGAATGTCGACCTCATAGTCTTCGACGCAAAATAAATCCAATCTGCCCTTTTTACTTTTAACATCAATCCCTCATATCCCTAGTTCCTATGTTCGTAAGATCATATTTCAAAATACTCGTAAGTGCGCATTAATGAGAGGGTTTTCAACAATGCGTCTCTAGGATTATGTTTCCTTAGTTACTTGTATATTTAGGCATTATCAAAATCGTAACGCATGGAAGGGAAAGCACTTTTTCCTGTTTTTCTCTTAATCATTTTTTGTCTAGACATGCGATATGGGTATTATGATACCCATGTGTAAATGACAACTAAAGATTAATATTAAATTATTTTAAAAATCAACGCGTTAAACATTTCATGTTCAAACTTTATTGGAAACGAACTGTTTTTTTCACTTTCAAGAAATTTAAAAATGAAATTATTTTTAACTTTCTAACAGAATTTTGAGGGAAATCAGGTTATAGTCTACGAATAACAATAGCAGAATTTTCTTAATGAGTAACCAATTTCTACAAAGTTTTGGCACGTAGACTAAAACAATGGGCTAGTGCACTAACAGTAAAAACGGAATTTTTTTGATGATAAAATAAATGTATTTCGTAATAATAACTTTCACTTCATTAAAAACTTTAAAATCAGAGGGAACAGTTTTTATGCAGGTGCAATGTGTTTCCTGAATTTCTTTTTAATTTAAAACACACGTTGATGTTCGTGTTTTTTTATGCAAAACTAAATTTATTAACTACAGTGCTTTTTTTGCTGCTGTAGTCACCTTCATGATTTCACGTTATGTGCCAGGTATTGAAAAAAGACTCACAGCAAAAACACATTCAATTTCATGAATTTCCTGGATCTGATGGAAGAAATTTCTTTATTTATCATATATTAGGATTTATTATGGGAAAAACAACAATCATCACTGAAATGTAAAACAGCCATCATCATTTAGGTATTAAAATTACATACTCTGATGGGCTCCAAACGAGAATTAAACAGTCATTAGGACTAGACTACATTTATGATGCCTAGTGATGCTAAATTTTTTTATCAAACACTCATTTCCCAACCCTTACAATACAAACTAGAAGCATGACATAGAACTGATAAAAATAAAACTTATTTACACTGAAAAGTAGAGCCATCAGAGTGGTAATAAAATTGAAGAACAATTCCCCCATGGAAGATTTATTTAGAAGCATAATAGTACATAGGTTTTTGGATCGCTACAAGCTCTCCAAGTATAATTTTATTTATAAAACAACGATTAATGAGGAAAAAAAGACCAGTTCAAATTGATCACATACCATGAAATAAATATAAATTCGTTTTTCTTAATTATTCAGAGTCACAACCCAGTATCCTCTTCAATGCAAGCAAGGCTAAGACTTTGACTAATGCTGAGATCCTCGGAAAGAGTTCATACAAGCTACCAAAAACTAATTTGGAATCCTTGTTTTAACCAATGTCATTGCTAAGCTAGGTGGACGTGTAAAAAAATTCGGTCAAAATTATCTAACAAATTCTATTATAACATGTTAAAATCTAACTTATTCTAACCTAACATTTAATAACGCATCGTATCTTAACCGAAGCTATCCTGATAAAATGTTGTGGTCTTTAGCCTCACCTTCCTGACTAAAGACCACAACTCACCTCTGACTCACCTTCCTCACAGTCGTCCTCGCTCCAGGCCGGCCGCGCCACCAGGTACGACTGTTCAGAGGTGTAGCCGTCACCTCCCTCGGAGCAAGAAAATCCCTCCTTACAGTTGCCGGGCACTCTCACCTCGGATAACTTCGCAGCTTTCTGAGCTGCACGATCTCTAGTTTCTCCGCAAACTAGACAGCTTAATCACAGCCTTGCGGTAATACACAAATGCGCAACTCGAAAACCAAAAGCGTACTTTATGTCTTCACTGTACCGCTATGGTAAGCACACTGCGGTCGCCGCTCGCAGCCGTCAGGCAATACCATCGTGTGGCTCAGCCGGAGCGCAATTCATTGCAGCGCTCTCTCGCGGCGGAAAACACCACAACATCACATCTCCCCCAGTTTCTCACGAAGCTCACATTGCTTAGTGAATAGCACTCATACTCATTCAAGTATGTGGGACGCCATCGCTCACGGCGCGACCGCCTGAATGGCTCTGGCTGCTCCTGCTGCTCCTCAGCATCACTGCCAACAGCGTCTCGCTTGTTGCTTTCCTCTTCCGGGGAATCGTCAGTCGACTCGCGTTCTACCGCCGGCTCAAAGGGCACCTTGTTTAAGGCGTCAACTACAACTCCCTCTGGCAACGCAAAGGCAGTTGCACCGTAGATGCCCCTTCCACCGAAGACCACTGCCTCGGGTTCCGCGGAGCCAGCAACACCACCTTAGTTCTCAGGAACCCTGCGCCACTTACCACCCAACCGACGTTTCCTAACGTCGCGCACATGTCTCGGCATGCTGTCTACGCACACTACGTGCTTAGACACGACGCTGGTGACCTCAACTGACGTCCATTGCTTCGTGCATGAGGGCAGTGGGGGTTTCGCCCACACCTCATCACCAACAGCAAAGATGTTATTCTCGCAGCCATCAATCACCCGGAGATTGACATGAAATAGCACTCATAGCGATACCTGAAAATACCGCTCGACGGGACCGAGCCAGCCTCTGTTTCCTTCCGAGGCGTCACATTGTACCAAAATGTGGCCTCCTCAGGAGGGATTCCTCCCCTAGCGGCGATTCTCTTAATCGTCCGGTGATTTCTCTCAACGATCCCGTGGCCACTCGGGGCGTAGTTGGCACGGAATCGCAGAGAAATCCCCCACTCATCAGCAAATTACTCAAAAGTTGCTAATCGAAACGCCGTCGAATTGTGCAGCAACAATTCGTCACACGGCCCTCGCTCAATTACGACCTCACGCAAATGAGCGACAATGCTCGCTGCTGACTCATTCAGCAACCGTCGCCAGATGGCGAACTGCAAGGGTCCACAGTCAACCATGGACAGGTAGTGCTTGTCACCGTAATGGGTTACGTCAACTGCAACCCGGCGCCAGCTCTCCTCCACAGAAAGACCCCCTCGCCCCACGAGATTTTCCTCCCGCAGCGCGGGATCGATCCGCTGACAGGCCTCGCACCCAGCCAGCTCACGCTTCACCTGCTCTCGCGACCGATCACTACGGATCTGACGAGCCAAGTAAAACGCCCGATCGATGCCCAAATGATGCGGCAGATGAGCCGCCCAAATGGCATCCTCGAGAATATCTCCGGTGACAAGCACAGCAGACACCTCTGCGACGGCTTCACCAGTTTCGCGGTAACTAAGCCACCTCTTAGGTACCCTAATCATCTGATCGGCTTTTGTTATCGATCGTTGAAACGAAGCGAACAGACACAACCAGACCATGCTCAGCGATCGTCTCACGGATCCCCCCAAGACGTCGCTTCACGAGCATCCGCCGCACCCTTCGTGCGAACACGATTGCGGCCATCGAGAGGGCTGTCCATCCATGTGACGACTGTCCGGGAATCACTAGCGACCGTGAAGGTTTTAAAATCCCGAGCAATCGCCGAATTGATGCCCCGCGCAACCGCCTTCATCTCAGCCACATTGATATGAAGAAGGTCTGACTCTTTTCGGAGCCAAGACGCATTCTCAACAATGCGGCCATCGACCTCAAGGACCACACCGACTCCGAGGGAGCTGGCATCAGCCCACACGGTAACCGTACCATGCTGATCGACACCCCAAACGCCCCCAACAGGGTCCTCCCGACGAGCTCGTGCCTACAGCTCCTCAGCAAACAAGCTGACAGAACTGTCAACCTAGTCGTTCCAAGAGCAGCTGCATCCCAGCTGTTTCAAAAAACTGCAACATGGACGCAGCCACCCCGCCAAGGAGTAACGGCCGACCAGCCAACCCCACAAGGAAAACAGCCCTCTTTTCGTTAAGCCGGCATTCACCGAACCGAACTCGGAGAGAGCAGTCTCCCTCTACATCCGAAGATGTCCATTTGAATCTTTCCGTAAAGAAATCCTAAGCAACCGGCCTCCATCCAGGCTCGCAGGTTCCTTCGTTACAAGTCCGTACCTCGCCAGATGCTCCCGGAGCTCCTGCGCGCTGAGAACGGACTCACAAACCACTACATCATCGATATGGGGGTCCGTCCCTTGACGAACTCAGTCGTTCAACGACAGAACCTTGCCGAGAATCACGATCATGATTCGAGGTGCACACAAGAGGACGAAGCCTAATCGCGTCATAGCGTAAGGCACACCCTTGAACTTCCCAATCTGGTATCGCCACAGATCCTCGGAGCGTGGATATGCAGGTACGTAGACTTAAAGTCGACGACCTTAAGCTCGCCCTGCAGCTGCTGCTATTTCCGAATCTTGTCGCCGCACACAGCGATCATTTCATCACCTGTCTGACACTCGACAAAGCCGTTCAAGTCACGATAATCCATGACCGGGCGGACTTTGTTCTTTGTTGGTTACACGACGGCCAGCAAATGACGCCCTGGATATAGGGCCATGCCACGGCCTCAACCAACTCTTTGAGATCCAACTCTGAATCTCCGCGTCATAACGCTCACGCACACGAGGCGCCAGAGTACATCCGTACTCCGCGATCCGATTCTACAACCCTTCGGGCGGCTTCTCGGACCACCGCCAACTGACGGTCCACCGACCGTCAGCGAACGTAGCAACAAAGTCAGAGTCGACAATCTCGATCGATGCTGGCGCACCTCTCGAATCTACCGATCCCGTCCCTGCCACCAGGCTGGCTCCCAGCTAGTCACAGGCGAATCCATTGATGGACCTCCTACAGCATCCAGCTGACCAGGATCTCCCCCCAGTCAACTGCATTCTTCGAGTTATGGCCTCTCCTGACGGTGACGCCCCCATTTAAGAACATCACTCCCTAGGAGACAGTCAACGCTAAGATTCCCCAACTCCGGCATGACGAGCGAAGTGATACAAAAACAATGCCTCTGCAACCCGACTACCACACGACGGTGCTTCTCCTCACAGGAAGTTCTGCCGTCCACCGTTAGCAGCGGCTGCCCCAAGGCATTGGCCCACCACCTCCCGCGGACGAACCACCGTCCGCTCGCTCCCGGCGTCTACCAGCGTCTGCCTTGCCTCTGCGAGCACACCCTTACGCGGTGCGCACCCTTACCAGACACCAAGAACAATGCCCATTCAAAAGGGCACGAACGACTGGCAAACGACTCCTAGTCGTTACACCAGTCGCTCCGAGCGATCCCAGATCGCACCGCCTCAGCGGCACACTTGTGCCGCTTAAAGTCCCTCTCTCCGAAGGGGCACCGTCACCTCCCTCAAAGAGAGGAGACCCCCGGTAAGCCCGGCTTGCGCGGGTTCCATTGAGGAGGACGCGTCGCCCCGACTGGCGTCCTCTGCAGAGAAACTCGACCCACCACCGTGGGCCCAGCTACCACCCTAGACGGAGCTGCCGTGGGACAGTCATGGGCAAAATGCCCGGTCTCTCCGCACGCAAAGTTTGCGGACTTCCTTCTGACGGGAGCCTTCGCGGCCCCCCTGCCAGCAGGCGCCGCAGTGCCTTGCCTCTGCGAGCACACCCTTACGTGGTGCGCACCACCACAGCGGATTCAAGGACCCCTGCCATCACTGACCTGCATCCCAGAAGCAGCAAGGTCTGCCCCAAGCGTGGCCCCCTGGCCTCGTCCGGCCACAGCCCTCTGTGCGGCCATTCTCTCCCGCGCTTTCGATACCACAGCGTCGAATGGCGCAGTATACGCGTCCTCACGCGCAACTGTCCAAGTGTACAGAGCAGTGGTGAGACCTTCGTAAAATCTGCGCCTAAAGATCAAATTTCCTTTGATCAACCCCACTCTTCCACCCAGACGCGCCAAGTCATCCAGGTACACGTCCACCGACTCGCCAGCTCCAAGCTGACGTTCGGTGAACCGCCTATAAGCCTCCTGCAAAGGTAACGCGAATTGCGCGGCTAGCGTAGACCTAACTACCTACCACTGAGCAGCATCACCGACAGTCATGCAGCGAAACACCCGAGCGGCATTGCCGTCAAGCATAAACCCAATGACGTCGGTCGGGGCCACGCGCTCCAGCTGGCAGAACCTCTCCAAATTCTTCAGCCACTCCAGCGCATCGATCGATCCATCGCCAGTCAAGTTAGGCAGCTGCCTAGCCAGCCGATCCAGGATCGGACCACCCGCCTGAGTCAGGACGTTGGCCAACATGCTAACATCCACGACCAAGCCCGGCGTGCTCCCCACCGGCGGCACTGATGATCCCGGGTCGCCAGCACCGGCTGCCGCAATCTTCTCAGCCGCCGCAGCCGCCTCAGCCGCCGCAGCCTTCCCAGCTGCCGTCATCTTGCTAGCAACAAAGATGGCTACCACAGACCAACGCTAAAGGCCTGGATAGCTTGTGATCTTTAGCCGGAAAATAAAGTCGCGAGTGAGACAATAGCGTGCCTACCAGCACTTGGACTTCCTTTCCTCACAGTCGTCCTCGCTCCTGGCCGGCCGCGCCACCAGGTACGACTGTTCAGAGGCGTAGCCGTCACCTCCCTCAGGGCAAGAAGATCACTCCTAACAGTTGCCGGGCACTCTCACCTCGGACAAATTCGCAGTTTTCGGAGCTGCTCCACTTCTAGTTTCTCCGCAAACTAGGCTGCTTAATCACAGCCTTGCGGTTATACACAGAGGCGCAACTCGAAACCCAAGAACATACTCTGTATCTTTACTGTACCGCTATCGTAAGCACACTGCGGTCGCCGCTCGCAGCCGTCCGGCAGCGGCGGCAAGATCATCGTCTGGCTCAGCCGGAGCGCACACAGTTGCAGCGCCCTCTCGCGGCAGCAAACACCACAACACCACATATGTCAAGCATAAGAAAACCGTGAAAAAAATTCATCAACATTATCTAACCTATGGTAACCTAACCCTTTGCTGCTCCTCCTCCATATTCTGCCTCCTGTGCCGAAATCAATTTCTCTGACGCTTTAGGTACTGAGCTCTTTGTTCACCAACCATATTTTGCCTTCTTTACTGGGATAAATTCCTTTGCTGCTCGCGACACAGCGATTGTAGCTCCCCATTCATGTGTTGCTTTCTTTACTGAAATGAATTTCTCTGCGCCTCAAGGTACCAAGATTGCTGCTCCTCGTCCATATTTCCATGCATGATTTGCTTTCTTCGACTGTCTCGCTGAAAGTTCTCTTCGTTTTGTATATAGTTCATTGCAGCTCGCCTCATTTCCTGACGTTGCTGGCCCCTTTCAAAGATTTTCTGCTGTTGTTCATTCCTTATTCTCTGCCGGTAAAGTCTCTTTTAACATAAAACTCATTTAACTCATTGTTTTTTTCTCCATAAAGGTGTTGCTACTTTGTAAAACGAATGTTAGCTTCCCTAGGGTACTGTGAGAGCAGCACATGTTTTAATTGTCACTTTCACGCGGCTCGTATTGTTAGATCAGTTTAAGATTAATAACTGTCCGATAACATCGCTGGAGACATTCATCTATGAAGTACTACAGACACTTTTTCTCTGAAAATATCAGACTAATAATCGACATTGAATGTTTATCTCAATGCTTCGAACATGATTGTCATATAAAAAATGTATTTGCACATCCAACATCACCGCACTTAGACCACAATGGAGACAATTATACTCTCACTTCGAATAGTTGTTTGCTCGCCGTCAGTAACAGACAGCTGGATGCTTAGACGGATAGTAATGCATGATTCTGCTTGTCTGTTCTAAACGAGTCTCTCAGTACGTGCAAGATAATGCCAAAACCTCATCAAAAGAATATCGACATAACATCATTAATTAATTGATACAACACTGTTTCTGTTGCATTACGTATCTCATCCCTACGCTGTCTTTATATACTTATTTAATTTCCTGCAATGATTATATGATATTAGTCAACACTTCATAACAAACATTTAATTAAATTTTACCCCAAATACACTGCAATCAGTTGGAGTGGAAAATACGTGAAGAGGATGGAGCCTCAAAGTTTTTTCACGTCACCACGAAATATTTTTGTGTTTCACTGTTTTTTTCTTTACATTGAAGCACTCGGCCCGCTGCTGTCGAGTGAAGGTTGCCGTGACGATAACATTCCATGTTTTTTTACATTTTTAAACTAAAACAATCTAGCACAGCTCGGTGTGAACATGGTAATTAGGAGTTTTAATGTTGAGTTTAATTTCGTTTAAAAATTAAGTATTAACACGTTCACCGCGTTTCCGCGGTTAGTTTGGTTGCTAGTAATAGCATAAGGAAATCGATTGTCCAGCTTGAATAAATTTCAATTCTTCCTAATGTAAATGAAAAATACAAATGCACGAAAACATTTCACCTCGTACGATAAAAATTACTTTTAAAAAATGTCTCAAAACAGAAAAAATGTCGTGCATTTATACCGGTACGTAAATGGGCAATTCACCTGTTGGTATACATATGGCCCAATACGCGGGGAAAGTGTTAAGTATTTTATTTTAACCAAGCCGGACCTCTTGTCAATTTGCTATGATGACCAACAGCCATTTATTTCAATTTACGTATTTACAACAACTCAAACACCATTAAGAAATGAGTAATTAACCTCGAAAACAAAATGAAGAAATTCACTGAATCATTCCAATCACAAAGATGAAATGGTGTTGTGCTTCCCACACCTGCTAGTGACGTGTTCTGTCTCATCCAGCCTCGATCTATGTACCACACTCATACTGGGAGGTTAGCTCGCTGGCTCGGTGGAACACGATCTCTTTGAAGGCACAGTTCGGGTAAACATCCGGATAATGGTAGGTTTTCGGTTTGTAAGCTCATCTTAAGAGAGTTTTCTTGCGCATCCAACGATATAATTGACGCTCAAGTGCGTCAATTGATTCGTCTCCTAGACGGGGTAAAAGACGCGCACTAGCTTGACCTTGGGACGCGCCAATGGATGGGTGACCTCCCTCGTCCCCCTTTATTACGAGTCAGTTTTGAATGTTCCTTTACGGGAATAGAAAGAGTGTTCATTCGTGGCCTTGCTTGAAATGCTTTCGTACTCAAACGAAACATTCTATAACTCAGTGATAAATTATGATGGTGTAATTGAGTGTCTGTTTTGAGTCCGGGTGCTGAATCATCAGCTAATTAGCTTGCTGTGCAACATAATCGCCTCCCGGAGTTTTGAAGCTACAGGAATGACAAATATATCAATCGAAAGGGCTCTAAAAGAGCTACAAAGCTATGGAATATATTAAAAAAAATTAGTCTGTGAAGAAAAAACTTGTTAAAAAAAAAAGCTGTTCTGAAACTTACATTTATTGACTTTTGATATGGTTCCTTCCCCACTGTTTTGAAGGTACAGAAGAAGGTACAGAATAGCTGATAAGACTCAGTTCAAGAAATTAGGACAGAAAGGAAAATCATATTAAAAAAAATGGCTCTCATGAAAACTCACCTTTTTGACATTTGAAATGCTTTTTTCTCCCACAGCTTCAAAGGTACAGGGATGGCAAGCATATCAATCATCAGCGATTGAAGAGATCTATAGATACGATGCAAAAGTATTTTAATTTAAATTCATGTTGAAATTAAAAGCAAAAATATTCGAAAAAGTAAAAAAATAAGTCGGTTTTTGGGAAAAAACTCTCAAAATTCAGAAAATCAAATGATCGAAAAACTTTTGCACCGGATCTCTAGACGAAGCAATTAGCAATCTAGAAAATATTTTTTCAGTTCTGTGAGATCAAAGTTTTAGGAGAAAAAGGATTTTCCACAACACATTTTTTTCACGTTTTCTTCCATAAAAAACAAATTTATATATGGCTGCAAAAAAAGGCCAAAGGAAAAAAACAGTCTGAACAATTTTCACCTATGGTAAATATCTCCGAAAAATCAATCAAGAACTTACAGACTTTTTTTTACCGCGAACCGTCTCCTTAAGTTTAGAATTATCGGTTTAGTTCGCTGGGACACGACTCCTTTAAGTTTACAATTCTCGGCTTTGCTCGCGGGAACCCGACCCCCTTAAGCTTACAATTCTCGGTTTAGCTCGCTGGAAAACGGTCCCTTTTAAGTTTACAATTCTCACACTACTGCTACAGGACTGCGTGAGTCAGGAGGCAGACCCTCGGGAGAGGTGATCCATTTTCACGACGGTATCGTGGATTTGCGTGCCGGTGGTTCAATGCCCATCTTCACTCCAGTGCTTGGAATTTTGCGAATCTTGTACACTTTTTTACATATTGAATGGAGTAAACTTTTTCACATCTTATGCGGAGTCGATTTTTCACATGAAGAATAAAGTAAGCTTTTTACAAGAATGATGAATTAAAGTTTTACGTGTAGAATAGGGTTAACTTCATTCCGCGAGCGTGAAAACTGAGACGTTCTGATGTACAATCGCCAGTAAAAAATACTCATGAAATTGTCTTTTCTCCAATTCCTGAATTTGAAAAACATGATTTTTGAGTTTTACCTTTTCATGTTGATTAGAAAATGTTAAATCTTTTCATTTCTACTATCACGATGTTTCAATTGTCTACAATCATGAACTCTTTTATTCAAACTCTCGTTCTTTAAGAAAAAACCTGAATTTTTTCCCAATTTCAAATTTCCATGCTTCCTAATAAACATGAAACTCTTCTACTTCAACTCGCCGCGTGAAAAATCTGAAATTTTTCTGTTTCAAATCTTCAAGTTTCAACAAAAAACAGATTTTTCCTTCAACTTCCCATACTTCAATAAATAACATGAGTGTTTTCTATCTAAGCTCTTTATATTTCCACAGAAACATGAACCTTTCCTGCCACAACTCTCCATGTTTCAATAGAAACATGAATGCTTCATATTTTACACATATTCAGGCCTCTTGACATGTTTCCCTGCATTTCGCCCATAGATGCACTTGCGTATTGGGTCGTAATGGCGTGTGTTTTGATCGAAAATAAACAAACATTAAAGAAAATGTAGCTTAGGGGACCCCATAAGTACGTAAACTTCAAAAAAAATTATTTGACCATAATAATTTAATGTAATTTTATTTAGAACCGCCGTCACACGGAGACCAACTGGTAACGTTTCGTCATAATCATCTACAGTCAGGTGTACTACTCGGTCTGTCCAGGGACTAAAATGGTCCCCAACTAAGGCTGAAATCTGACGGTTTCGTGGCGCTGGACAGACCTAGTGGTACCGCTGACTGTCGACGATTATGACGAAACGTAACCATTTGGTCTTCGTGTGATTGCGGCCTAACAATCATAACCAAATAATTATCTATTTAACAATAATAACGTTTTATTAAAGATTTAAAAAAGCAACAATGAGTTAATGATAATTTATTTAACACTAATAATTTCATAACATTATTGAAAAATTGTAAAATTTGATAAAAATTTAACAATAATTGGAAGGTAAATATGCAGAGTGGCCTAATCCACAAAACACGAAATTTTAGGACACTCAAGTTAGAGGCGTGGTGTTCATCGTAGAGTTGCCACACTGGCTTTTCCTAGACAAGTTACTAACTGGGAACTAATTAGGAACTAGACTACTCTGCCTGAAAGACATACACGCCGCTATGAAGTGAAATTATCACTTAACCCGCTCTGCTTGTTTTGCTCTCTGATTTGTGGGTTAGGCCACTCTGCATATTTGCCCTCCAATTTATTCAACGATAGAATAATTGATGAAAATTTATTTAACGATTGAATAATTAATAATAATTTATTTAACGAAAGACTAATTATTGAAAATTTTTTAACAACTATTATACTTTATTTAACTGAAAAATGATTGTGTTCACATAGTATGCAACATAAAATTTCATACATATTCCACACATACATATTCACAATAGGTATTGCATCACATGCCTTGTGTTATGTACAGTGAATGTTTTACTATGGCATAGATTGTGATAAAGAAAAAAGAGTAAGAAGGAAAATAAAAAAAGAACAGAATACAAAATGTGTTGTGGGGACAAAATCGAAGATAAAAAAAGAAGGAGTGAAAAATAATAAAAGCGAAATAAAAAGTAGGGAAGGAAAATTTGGAAGAAAAAAAGGAAAAAATGAAAAGAATGACCGTTCACTTACACAAGTGTGGGAGTATTGGAATTGGAATTTCTCAACTTGGAGCGCTCTTTTTATCCAATTAGAAGCCCCACAAACTAGTATTGCAACATCTACGGCAAAGGTTGTATTAATCAACATTAAAACAATAAAAATTTTACCATCTTAGTTTGACATGACAAAGAACACGAGAAAACCTGTTACAATGTACGGATAGACGAAAAAACGGATTAGATGCAGGTACACAGACTGGACTTCTTGGGGGAAACAGCTATCGGATCTATGGGAATTAGCCCTCTCTTGAGGAACACGTGAGGTCCCGAGATGAGTGATAAGTCGGCCTTATGTTTGCAGAAGTAGAATCATTTTTGGTTTTATAGAATCTTTTTTCCGGTTGACTGCTTTGCTGTTTTTCAGCTCGAATTGCTTGCTTCTTCAACTTTTATCTTGTCTCATAAACCTCCTTCCTAACTTGCTAATTTGGTGCTCAGGGTGAGGGGACCCACACATCTTGTGCATAGATTCCGTGTTCCTTAAACGCCCTACTAAATGGTGCCCTATGCCTTGCTTTCATTGGAACGCCTTTGTTGTGGTTAAGGAGGTTTAAACTTACGAATCTAATCTAATTGATGTCCGCATTGATGTATAAGCCTGCATGGTATTGACTCATGTTGTTGACTAAATGAGCATATGTATTGTAGTCTGAAAGTTTCCGTGCCAATGCCTATAGCATAAATAAGGAAAGTTAGGACGTTATATCTATTACCCCAACTGACAGGTGGCACCATTTGACCAAACTATACACTGTACAATAATTACTCAATGCAAAACCTCACCCTTCAGCCTGTCTTATGTTCCAATCTCTGCACACGCAGGGCCCACACATTGCACCTGAACAAGAGTTGGTGCGTCATTAGGATTAATTTTTTTGCTTTGTTGTCGTGCCTGCCTCAACCGGCACAATGAAGTCGATTTTCGTTCAAAATTATCTAATGGAAATGTGCCAAGTGAAAATTTAGAATAAAAATTATGAAAATATATTTTTCTATAGAACAATACACTAAATAACGGCAGCATTTTTTAAATCATTACAGAATTGGAATGTTTATTTTTCCCTACTTTGACACAAGCGTGGAAATTGAATGAATCGTGAGTCAGAGTGACTCATGCATTAAAAAAAAGCACATTGATCACATGGGACATTCTCGTTGCCTTCAGTTCCCGGCCGCACACAACACGCCGGCTCCCATTGCTGGTGCTGGTGGCCTTATTGTTGCTTCTTATATTTTGGTTCTTGTAATACAAGTATATCACTCTTCTATTCCTTGATATATGCATTACATTGTTAGTTGCCATGGTGCTGGAGTAGGTACGGTGGAGGTGTAGGTGCGGTGCTGGTGTAGGTGCGGTGCTGGTGTAGGTACGGTGCTGGTGTAGGTACGGTGCTGGTGTAGGTACGGTGGCGGTGTAGGTACGGGGCTGGTGTAGGTACGGGGCTGGTGTAGGTACGGTGCAGGTGTAGGTACGGTGGTGGTGCAGGTACGGGGCTGGTGTAGGTACGGTGATGGTGTAGGTACGGGGCTGGTATAGGTACGGTGGTGCTGTAGGTACGGTCTGGTGTTGGTGCGGTGCTGGTGTAGGTGAGGTGCTGGTGTAGGCACTAAACTACTGCTGTGAATAAGATAAAGCGAAAGTCAACAGTAAAGATCCTGCAAGAGTGACTGCTACTCTGAGGTGTATAAATAATGCATCACTAAACTTACAACTAAGATTGCTAAAGATATGTATTTTTCCACAATAGCTACGCTCATCGTATGCATTCATATTACATATACGATGGGGATGTGGTAACTTTATCTTTTCATTAATTGATATATCGGAGTGGTCAACTTCCTTGGAGGTAATATTCACTTGTCATGAATAATATTCCTTCGGGAAAAACGCCCGATGAATTGCACTGTATAGTTCACCATTTTCTTTAGAAAATAGTGAAGAATTAACTGACAGATTTGAGCTCTGACTCGAACACAACGCCAAGGTGTTGACGGATCATGTACTCTAGCAACAGCAACAATACCAACAACAACAGCAACAATACCAAGAGCAACAGCAACAATGCCAACAGCAATATCAGCAATACCAACAGCAACAGCAACAATACCAACAACAACAGCAACAATAACAATGTTATACTATTCAGTATAACTGTCTATGGTCTACGACCAAAGAAAAAAAGGAAACATCGCTAAGAACTGGAGGAGGTGACTGGCCAGCATTGCAATCCATTAAACGTTCTAAAAGATCTACATAAGTCTGAGTCTGCGATAATATCATCACATTTATACATTCTGGAAGAGTCGCCTCGCTAGGACGGGCATCGAACATCGTTACGACGCGGAGGTAACGCCAACAGATTGCCAGGAACTTCGACGTACGATTACGTGTTATATATTTCTTGATGTTCTGTATTCTAAATGGGGATTTTAGTATAACTAAATTTATAGAATTAATTATTTATGTATTTGAATTGTTTAGGAAGTAGCTCCTGTTTATATCCTAGAACGTCAATATCAGAAATACTAATTAGCATCTCAGGGAGGTGGCGTCGATCGAGGCGGTTGCTATTCGAGGGGTAGGCAGTAGGGCACGGGCACCGGTACGAGAAACAAGTGCGGCTGTGAACGTTAAACTGCATCGGTCCATTTAGGACTGAGGGTATATACCTCTGGTATACTTCTTACTATTAAAGATAAACACGAAACTTACTACGCCAGTTAAATATCAACATATTCGCGCCCTCAGCAATATAAATAACACCAACGTTAGCACACCTTCGCTGTACAAAAGTGACCATATCGTGCCGCCGAGCGTAACCTCAACCGTTACCGTCAGCCATGACGCTGAAACCGTGGACCTGCTGTGAGAGATCGGCCTGTCAACGTCTACCCGCTAAGATGAGTTTCCCTTCGTAAACCTATCTGTGCTCCTCATTTAAACTTCTAAGTATGTAGGATGCGTATTCTGTCACGAAATTGATAACATTCATATAATTTCCCTTTTCATTTAAAGATGCTTTTTTATTTACCCTTTTGTAGTGAGATTAGTAAGGAGAGAATAGGAGAAGATCGTTCGTAAGAAATGAATGTTAAAGCTTTGAAACAAATTACCGCTTAACACTTTACCGAAGAATCTAAAACATATTATTTGAATATAATACTAATTATATAGAAAATATTCCCTTTAGGGTGGTGGCAGCTCCAATTATACTTTATCATGATTAATAAAAGGTAGAAAATATAATAAATGTGGCGAATATATATATGTCACGACGATTAAAACGATATGAAAAGGTCATGCACCAGCGAATAATCTAACAAGCGATCCATTACAATGGAGGAAGAGGTGAACATCCATTACGATGAATGGCAATTCGGTGGGATAACGCACCAACGTCCATTACAATGCTGACAGCGGTGTGGGATTTCTGCACATTTCAATAAACGAAGAAACGTCCATTACAATGGTGGCAGAGGGTTGGGGTTTGGGTTTTGCTGTAATGTAAATGTTACTGTCGAATCTCAAACTGAATTCACACCTCCGATAAAAAATTTAAATGTGCATTCAAATTAAAAATTTAATGTTCCAACGATCAAAACTAATTTCTCTAACTCACTCATCTCGTCCCCCTTTTTCAAACGAATACTCATTTTCAGGATGTCATCAATCAAATCGATAAATTAATGTTACATTAATGTTCTGTATACCATTTCCATGCTAACGATGAATTTGTAATATGTTTGTTCAATGTATCTCTCTGTCAACTCAATTTCAATAAAGATATGTATAACAACATTTTCTATACTTTCAACGTTAAAACAAAAGTTTAACAACATAGCTATGTTTTAGGCGTATGTTGAGCCCAACGTTCCTGGCACTTAAGAGGCATGCCTGAGCTCAGCAGCTAAGCTGAGCTCGGACGAGAAATACAATCATTCTTTGTTCGCCTGTGGGGACGGCGGCGAGCCACACCACACTGCGTACGAACTTTCGTGGTCCTGTCAGGGATTCAATAACACACACGATAGAAACGAAATTTCGTGAACCCCGAATTATTAAAATTTCAACATTTAATACTTAACGTCTTCAAATAAAAATAATTTGACAAGATGTGGGAATATAAAATTTCATTAACTTCAACGATCTTGTACGACATTTGTCAAACAAATTATTACTGATGTCAGAAATTTGCTATCACAATTTATGATTATATTCAAAATTTAAATAGGAATGATCAACATCAATCTATAATTGATAATTTTTTTCAAATCTAAAATACGAATTCTTAGTAATTTTATTTGATGTTTTAACACAATAAATTTCAACTCCAATTACCGACAGCTCTACTACAACGAGAATCAACATAATTTAGAGACATTTGTCTACTTACTAGAATTATTATTAAGTTAAGGCCTTCAAAATTTGATTAGGGTTCCTCGAACCAATTTCATATCATGGCGTATAATTTCATCCTAATATTAGTGAAGCGCAAAGGTTATAATCCATGAAAATCTCCCAATGGATTTATCATTGCTCTACAAATTAGTGACCCGCGAGATGCATCATGTGAATGTGTTCATCATTGATATCAATTAATAATACGTAAATAGCGGGGAGGCCCGACAACCCATCTAAATAGAAAATTGAATTTATAACTCATAATTTCAAAACTTTATTAGGGTTATGATTTATTTCAAACGAGTGTATTCAATTTTGAAGATCCAATGCTAATTCGTACATTCAGACGTATTCTACAAATGCTGAATGCAAATTTTAGACTTCATTACGTCGAGTTAGATCATATTCAAATACTATGTAAAATTCAGGATTTATGATCATACGTGGGGAATGTTCATTTCAAGTCCGTGTATTTCGATAATTTCATAAATGTTTGTACTCGTTAGGATGTATTAGTATTAGAACTTTGCGATTTGTACTTAATCATTTAGACTTGATGTTCATTTCATAATTTACTAATGGATAACGTAAAGTTCAAAACGCGTAGGATGTTTAAGTACTTATGTGTATACTTAGAAGTTTTGAAAGAGAGAGCTATGACTAGATATGGTTTGAGGGAATACTCGGGAAAAATTGAAGAATGAAATAAGATCAAATATTTAATTGGATTGACTTTCCAGGCCTGGTGGACGGACGACTCCTATTGAATCCGACCGTGGGCACGCGATGCCTTCCCCACACCAAGATCACCACAGTGGGCGACTTCCCCGGCACACATCACCATCGGTGTGCTTGAGCGTCTCACCACCACGGAATCAACCTCGCACTCACACACACAAGCCCGCAACCTCTACTCTCTACCCACTCCCCTCTTCTCCGGTTTCTGACGCGAGACCCTCGGCGACCGGCTTCCGAGCTTGTGCGCGATCATAGAAAACGACAAGGGAAAGAAAATTTTCTATCAGCTGGGTAAGTCGACAACCGCAGCAAATTTTCCACGGAGGTCCAGTGAACAGAAAACGACTGGCCTTTTAAAATTTAAAGGACAACAGGTCAACGTGGAGGTTTCGGCTACTACTTCGGATTTCGACGGTTCTTGCGACGACGAGCGGCGACTGCTTCGGATGGTATCGACGACGATGAAAGGAATACTATGGAGGCCCTGATGGAAAATCAACGTATTCAAATCGCACAAAGATCTCAGCATAAATGGCAGCGTTATCTCCAATACTCTCCATAAAAGAAGACGAACTCCACGAGATAGTAGTCCACTTCAAATGCTGCCGCCGGAGTTTTTCAACTCGAGGAAAATATAAACTTCTGCAGGTGGAGGAGAAGATTAAAGCAGCCCTGGACTTCATGCGTCTTAGGTGATTTATGGGAGTCTACACTTCCGGGAGTCTTAACTCTCAGGATTACCGCGGTAATCCATTACGACGGAGGGGGAAGCCGGTATCATACTCAGGACAGCGTTTTGCCGAAAAACTACTGAGATGACACCTATACGTGACGACCCTGAATCAGAGTTCGACAGAAGAACAAACTCCGAGCGTACGCTATCTTGTTCCTTCCACTACCCGCGCATTTTTTAACGCGTCGACTGCACGAGCTGGACACATTGAAGATAAATCAGGTCAAGGTGGAACTTGACTCAGTTCCATTAGGCCGCGGAGAGTTGTTATACTCTTCAGTTTAACTGTCTATGGCCTACGACGAAAGAAAAAAGGAAACAACGCTAAGAACTGGAGGAGGTGAGTGGCCATCATTGCAATCATTAAACGTTCTAAAAGATCTACATAAGTCTGAGTCTGCGATAATATCATCACATTTATACATTCTAGAAGAGTCGCCTCGCTAGGACGGTCATCGAACATCGTTACGACGCGGAGGTAACGCCAACAGATTGCCAGGAACTTCGACGTACGATTACATCTTATATATTTATTGATGTTCTGTATTCTAAATGGGGATGTTAGTATAACTATATTTCTAGCATTAATTATTCATGTATTTGAATTGTTTAGGAAGTAGCTCCTGTTTATATCCTAGAACGTCAATATCAGAAATACTAATTAGCATCTCAGGGAGGTGGCGTCGATCGAGGCGGTTGCTATTCGAGGAGTAGGCAGTAGGGCACGAGCACCGGTACGAGAAACAAGTGCGGCTGTGAACGTTAAGCTGCCTCGGTCCATATAGGACTGAGGGTATATACCTCTGGTATACCTCTTTCTATTAAAGATAAAAACGAAACTTACTACGCCAGTTAAATATCAACATATTCGCGCCCTCAGCAATATAAATAAAACCATCGTTAGCACACCTTCGCTATACAAAAGTGACCATATCGTGCCGCCGAGTGTAACCTCAACCGTTATCTGTCAGCCATGACGCTGAAACCGTGGACCTGCTGTGAGAGATCGGCCTGTCAACGTCTACCCGCTAAGATGAGTTTCCCTTCGTAAACCTATCTGTGCTCCTCATTCAAACTTCTAAGCATGTAGGATGCTTATTCTGTCATGAAATTGATAACATTCATAGAATTTCCCTTTTCATTTAAAGATGCCTTTTTATTTACCCTTTTGTAGTGAGATGAGTAACGAGAGAATAGGAGACGATCGTTCGTAAGAAATGAATGTTAAAGCTTTGAAACAAATTTCCGCTTAACACGTTACCGAAGAATCTGAAAACACATTATTTGAATATTATATTAATTATATAAAAAATATTCCCTTTAGGGTGGTGGTGTACAATAAATTTACAGGATCTCCTGTATCCGTTTATCGTTTATTAACTTTAAGCTTTCTAGTTCATGAACTTATTTTTAAGACTAAATTAGATTAATTATAAACCTAAAGTAGCACTTCAGAACTTAAAATTAAATTTAATTACGGTAAATATAACAAATTAAATTTAATTGATCTGCAACAAATTCTACAATCCAGCTCTAGCGGTGGCTTGTTTTTGGTTTGAACTGTAGCTTACTTTCTCTGAATATGACAAGATGAATGCACCATTTCAGCCAAGCCCAACTTACGTCGCTAAATTTCTCGATAGCAGATCAGATCGCCTCTAACCTCCAACCAGCAAACTTGTTCCATNACCGACGGAAGATGAGAGGCTGAGGCGCCTTCCTTGCTGCTGACTGCACCGCTCACCCGTCTACTCGCCTGACTTCGCTTCTCGGCACGTCCTGAAGCTCACGAGTTCTTTGGAGAGCACGGTGCCTGCTTCCTATGACGGCACAGTCGCAGACCGCAAGTCGAACGCCCGCCTGTCTACCTGAGGTCCGGCTCTGAAGAGTTTATAGTTTTCGTTGCCTTTAGTTTTAGGGTTTAATGCCTCTCGTTCAAATGTCGTTCCGACATTTATCGCAATAAACGCACAATTCTTCTTATTACTGGATTCCGTGTAGAGACTCTCCTTTATTAATCAACTTTTTTCTATAGGTGGCAGCTCCAATTATACTTTATCAGGATTAATAAAAGGTAGAAAATATAATAAATATGGCGAATATATATATGTCACGACGATTAAAACGATATGAAAAGACCATGCACCAGCGAATAATCTAACACGCGATCCATTACAATGGAGGAAGAGGTGAACATCCATTACGATGAATGACAAATCGGTGGGATAATGCACCAACGTCCATTACAATGCTGACAGCGGTGTGGGATTTCGGCACATTTCAATAAACGAAGAAACGTCTATTACACCAAGAGCAACAGCAACAATACCAACAGCAACATCAGCAATACCAACAGCAACAGCAGCAATACCAACAGCAACAGCAACAAAACTAATAGCAACAGCAGCAATACCAACAGCAATGGCAACAATGCCAGCAGCAACAATATGACAGCAAGAAAAAGAAAGAAAAACAGTTTATTTCCAATAGAGATGGTACAAAAGTACCATCATCGGTTTTTAAAATATCTCAAAGTTAATACACTTAGATGATACACACACGAGGGCAATTTACACCTAATCTTGCTTAAACTACATTTGATGATACATGTAATGATAATTATAAGAGATAACACAACTTCATGGACACTGCATTTTCATTGTGGGGTGGAAACACTTTTGACAGTTTACACATACATGACATAAAACTTCGCAATTCTTGACGCCAGGAAATACTTTATGAATCGCTCGTTTCGGACGATGTTCAAAAATGTGATTTCAAGGAAGCGTGCAAAATAAATAAATAGATAAATACATAAGCATGAGGAACACGAAAAGTACAAGTTTTGTATTTCTAATTAAATCATTTTATCATAACGGTCATTAGTACATTAATAGATTAGCATTTTATTTAAATATAAATGGATGATTACACAACTAATGTATAGTTTTTTACGTGAATGCTTTACAATAATAAAGAGATGACTAGTTAGGTAATGTTAAAAGTTGAGAGTGAACAGAAAGAAACCATTACCTCTAGTTAAAAATGCCAGTTGTCGGCTTTGTACACAGATATGTGCACAAAACATGTAAATATATACACAAATACGCGCACACACATACCTACGCACATACGTACACCTAACACGTTAACACACAAATACATTTCTATGTATCGAGGAAATCACAATGCATACGCGTTCTATAAAAATGCTGTTCGATGTTCTGAAATATAGGGTAATGAGCAAAAGAAATTCGTGACAACTTTTTCAGTATGAGTTGCTGCTTACAATTTCTAATGAAATATTGTAACAATGTTTAAATAAATATTGTATCGAAAAGATTATTGGTTCATAATCGTCTGATCTACCATACGTGGGTGATCGCGCAACAAATATATATAGATATATATATATTTTAAATATTTTATAATAATAAAGTGAAATGAAGTATTATGCAGTTGGCACATTCACCCATCTACGCACGCATAGCGTGCACACGTACACATATACACAAGTAAGCATGTGCGCAAATATCAGCGTAGACTAGTCAGTGTAAACCAGAATTCAAATCGAGGGACTCCGAGAAAAAAACTTTTATTACGGCCTGAATTTTATGAAATTCCCGTACTAGAAAGAGTGGCCCAAAACAGTCTTTCTGAGTCAGAAACATGAAAACGATTGTCCTACAACGGTTCCTAAGTGCAGCATATTTCCAGAAAGATGTGAGGCTTAGGTGCGGTTGTTACAATATACTCTAGAGCGTAAGAGATGATATGATAATTGCACTACACTAGCCAAACAAGAGCATTTTTGGACGTGAATAAGAAAGAAAACATGAGTGTCCTACTGCAACAATACCAACAGCATCGGCAGCAATAACAGGCCTCTACAGTAGACACCGTTGCATGCAATAAATGCACAAGTTAGTCAACTCGCAGTCTTTAAGTACAATCTATATTTACCGTAGGCAATGAGGAACTCATGATAAAGGAACTCATGATTCTGATAATTGTATTGTTTTATATATAATTTGGAATATTGAAAGCAAAAAAATTTTGATTGTCAAAGTATTAAAAGGAAAAACAAATAGTTTAAGCAAATAATCAAGTTTAATGATCAATTATAATTATTATTGATAATTTCTCTGGTAAGTTTTGATGGACTTAAGTGTGAAGCATTTAAAGTACTAAATAGGTTTTTTGTAGAAAGTAAATATATATTTGTGAGTCATGACAGACGCCACAAAAGAATAGATTAAGAACCTGTACTGCAGTCGGTGATTCACCATAAGTTCTTTTAACGCGATGACTGCAATGGTTGGTTAAATTTAAGTTCAGTATTCAACTCTAATTTAAATTTAAAAGTTGTTAGCAGCATTACAGATACCAAACATTAACTCGGTCAATTACATACCATGAATAATAAAAGTTGTTGAAACATTTTCAAACGACACATCGATGGGTCGTTACGCAGCAGGGAGAACTTGAGCGCAACCACCGCAGTCAACGCGTTGAGTGCCTTGAGGTATTTGGGTGAAGTTGGAATTGTCATCCAATGTTTCCATGTGCCATGGAACTTTTTGACAACTTCAATGCTCGGCAGTGCATCAGGAAAAACCACTTATTTGACCAGAAATTTTGTTACATCTAACAATATTTTTTTGAAATTCTGGAATGGAAAAGGTGAGTCTTATTACTGGATATAGTTGATAAATGTACAACAACACCTGCAAATGCAGTAACTAGTGGCTGACAACACCTGCAGACGCAGAGACTAGTGGGAGACAACAACACCTGCGGACACAGTAACTAGTGGCAGATAGCAACACCTGCAGACACAGTAACTAGTGGCAGTCAACACCTGCAGACGCAGTAACTAGTGGCACACAACAACTGCAGACGCAGTAACTAGTGTCACACAACACCTGCAGACTCAGTAACTAGTGGCACACAACACCTGCAGACGCAGTAACTAGTGGCACACAACACCTACAGACGCAGTCACTAGTGGCACACGACACCACCACACACACCACACTCCAGCCACCAAAGTCGCTCACCAACTGAGGGTACGTAGCCGATATTGGCATCAAAAATATTACCAAGTCTGTCGTAAATGACGACAGCGTCTTGTCAGTCATAAAAACAGCGTTGTGATGTTACACCTTGACGTATTCAACTTTCTAAACGTCTCAAATTTGAAGTTCAACAATTCAAAATTCAATCATTACCTGATTAAAAAGTCATTAAAATTTGATATTGCTTAATTAACGTATACTTTAGGTATGTAACTCCTTAACTATTGGAAGTGAACACCCAATCATGAAATAATCATTTCATGTTTTTCAAGGTAAACTGTTGTAATTTAATCGAGGCATGTGATATTTCATTATCAAGTTACCTTGTTCCTCCTTTCATTGTCTAAATTCAGCATTTCACTCCTTTATGAACAGTGTTATTCAGCAGGGTATTTATTCCGGTCATTGTAATACTGGAACCTATGTTTAGGACATCCGCTACGCCAAATTTCCCGGTTTGGGATCACCAACCTCCTGTTTAGGCGCACCGGGCTCGGGACGACCCTATAACTTGACGTAAAATATTAACGTTTTAGGCTAGGCCAACTATAAGGAAGGAAAATAAGGTGCAAATTTGGTGACATACTAGCGGGGACTATCCCATTTGTTTGTATGCAGTTCTCATTTTCGTGCCAACAACTTGACCATCCAATGAGGCCCTGGACTCGAGCACGCCTGGTCAGTCACGATCTACTTGTGTCATAACTGTTCATTATCACCTCAAATGTAGCTAACCCATGCTCTCATACACTCATTATACCAAGTTTATACACAATACCCTACACCATCATTGGAAGTCCCTCAAGGGAACACTAATGATATTGTGGGCATTTGATAAAACTCCCAATCTATCGAAAGCCTTTGTACAATACCGCAACTTTTCAGGTCTGAGGAGAACTTTTGTACAACTATTCGCTAATTGTTCTATTCCATGTTAATATATTCTACGTACACTGTTCTTTGTCTTGAAAGTAACGCTACCTCACATTCAGCAGCAAATATGGGAGTGAACTTCAAAACTTCTTTGTTTAATATTTTAGTTACCAATCCGAAGACATGTTTTGCGTACAACGTAATTTGGTCAGGCACCGTTTCAAATAAAACAGAAATTTTCACTTGATAGACCACATCATATGAAATTTATTTTTTGGATGAGATTTGAAATATTTATCGCAATTTGTTAAATTTCATCGTAAATGAGAGTTATGAACGTTATATGAAATTGAAAATGTTCGAGCGCGTGAAGAGAACAATAGTATTTACTGTTGAAACGTCATATTAGATATTTTCACTGCCCAAGTGGGGCAGACGACAGCCACACGAGATGGTAGAGTGTGGCGGTGTACATGAGACGCACACACTGCTCCGTGTACGTATTTCTCTGTGTGTACTGCGGTAGGGGGGGGGGGGTTGTTGGTGTCGATGGGATGTGTCATTGTGTTGGTGAAAGCTCCTGCAGACACGCTGCATTATGCTATAGAAATATGCTTATCTATAAATTAATAAACTACTTCACATCATCTTTATTCATCAATGCATGTTTTGAATGTTTGTTTTAAACCATTTTGACACAAATGTAGGGATTGGCTGAACTAATTTAGCGAAGGAGTGACCCATGCATTTCTCAAAAAAAGCACATTTGTCACACGGGAAATTCTCGGGGCCTTCAGTTCGGGTTGCTCACAACAACACGATGACTCTCATTGTTGGTGCTTTGGCATTATTATCGCTTCTTATATTTAGTTATTATTATTATTATTAAATCAAGCAAAGCAACCCCAACGGGACAGATCGTAGATCCATAGATTTCACATAGGAAACCCCGCCAGCATCAACTCCACGAACAGTGAAACAAAACAAAGAACAAACAAAAAAACTAAAGGAAGAAAGCAGGAGAAGGAGAAGGAGACATCAGCCACGCAACAACCATGAGTTGACAGCACCCTTGAAACCACCCAACGAATCCGAATCAAATACGACGGAGGGAAGGGAGTTCCAGCGGGCAACGGAACAAGGGACAGAGCAACGCCTGTACTGCGAAGTCCTACACCTAACTTCCCTCAGCTCAAAACTATGAGCAGCAGCAGCAGCAAGGGTAGCCCGAATCCGCTCGGCCCGTGGGGGAAGCATATGGAACAACCAGTGCCTTCTATTGTTGAATAGCTTATAAAAAATTCAAAAGTTGGGCAACTAGCCTCCTGTGCGCCAGAGACGGCAGCACCAAACCCGGACATAGCTCTGATGCAGATCTTACAATGCGATCCAAGAGACGCAGGTGGCAATCAGCCGCAGAGCCCCAAACAGGAGAACAATACTCGAGCAGAGGAAGAAGAAAGGCACAGAAGCCTCTCCGCACCAACTGAGGGTCCTGAAAAATTCCACCAATTACCCTCAGGATCCCCAGCCTTTTGGAGACCTGTGAGACTACCCTCCGCACATGAGCCTCAAATGTGAGCCTCCCGTCAAACCGCACACCAAGGAAATCAAGTTCAGGGTAAACCTCAATAACTCCCCGACCTATGACTAGCTCACCGAACGGGGGCTCACTGGTCCTGGATATACTCACTATGAGCGCCTTTGACCTACTAGGATTAAGTATCATATTCCACCTCAAGCACCATTCGTTGATGCGTAACAAATCAGCATTCATGTCTTCCACCACCGCTGGACGCAACATGGGACCGGGCACAACGGCGACCAATGACGACTCATCAGCATAGGCAAAAGAATTACTTCGCACAAGATCAAACATCTCACTGGTGTACAAAACAAACAAGAGAGGACCAAGAACACTCCCCTGGGGCACACCTGAGACAACCTCACCCTAGTTACCCTCCACCACTCTCTGCCTTCGTCCAGCCAAAAACTCTTCACATATCGATTGCAACTTGCCACCAACCCCTGCGAGTGCCAACCTGTGCAAAACACCTACGTGGCTAACTCGATCGAAGGGCGCGCTGAAATCCCACTGTACAACCACAGCCTCACGACCCGCATCCAAAGCAGTCTGAAGCAGGTGGGACAAGGATAATAGCGCGTCTGCACAGCCTAAGCCACGTCTGTAAGCAAATTGAGCTGCAGGGAGGAACCCCATACTCTCAC
>JACJUY010005219.1:51850-62532 GCA_014220935.1 Platorchestia sp. MABIK
CCACGGTGTGTCTCAACCCCGCCATACCAAACAAGGAAGACCCAGATATGAAAGGATAGAATGAAAGGAGAAAGAAAACAAAATAGTGAAATAGCAAAGAAAATGAGAAAAGAAAAAAGAGAAAAGAGAAAAGAAAAAGACCGGAGGATGGAAGGCTGCGGAAGACCAACCTAATGGCTATGGCGACAGTCCGAACCCCACCACCACGAAAGATCAGAGGAGATACAGAGCGGAAAAGATAGAGAGAGGCACGCTACCTAACTTCGTCTATAACAGGTTATTTACATGACACTTAAACACAGTAGAGAAAATTTGCGATAAGAAGCCTCAAATTTATGTGATAAAACAGACCCATAACAATCCAACCGTAGCTCAAATTGAACTAAGCCTACGAGATCACACAAATTACATCCCTAGCAGCAATAGGCAAATAGGGAAATGACACAAATAAACAACCTAAATACATCCAGTGCACAAACATATAAAACCATACACCCGTAACTTCAGGTCACCAGACCCGAAGTAGCGACGAACATATCCCAGCAGCGACGACAAGTAAAGTCCGGGTAGCAGCCAGCGACGAAAGCGTGAAACTCTAGTTGCACCGCCAGGGTCCCGATACCATTAGACGCAATCACCCGGTACAACTACCGGATAAACCCCGGCTCACAGAACAACTGAACTGAAGTCGCTGAACATCCACTTCAGCAAAAATGCCGAGGTAATCCTTGAAATAGCTCCAGCAGTGCATTACACTCATCGGAGCACACTTCCCGGCCGAGATAACGGAGCAGAAGATTCAGATCGCTGGCAGAAATGGCGTAGAAGGCAAGCAATACCACCGAGGTCCCGTTGGTAGTAATTACACTTTGCAAAACGTAGTTGGGTACGAATTCAAATGATCTAATCATAAACCAGACTTTCAACAAGCAAGGCTAAAAGATCTGGTCATCACAACTTTGGCAAATACGTCAGAGACGTGCAGGCTCGCAAACAAATTCCTGTAAAGCCTGGGTTGATCTGAAACACACTTTACCAGCCCCGTCTCCCGCCAGTAAACGTGGTAAAGGGAACACGTAAAAGTTCATGTTATATCAACATATCACTCTTTTGTTTCTTAATGTATGGAACATTGTTGATTGTCACGGTGGTGGTGGTGTAGGTACGGTGGTGGTGTAGGTACGGTGCTGGTGTAGGTACGGTGCTGGTGTAGGTACGGTGCTGGTGTAGGTACGGTGGTGGTGTAGAGACGGTGGTGGTGTAGGTACGGTGCTGGTGTAGGTACGGTGCTGGTGTAGGTACCAATCAGATGGTCACTTTGAAAATTAAACAAGTTACCAATGAATTTACGCAAAATTTCCCAAAAAGCTTTGCTCAAAAATCTCTTGAATTGAAAATGATTACAAAGTTAAAAAAATATATATCAAGCTGCTTGATTTCTAGTTGATATTTTTCAACTGTTTTTTGTATTGTTTTGATGTCATGCAAATTTTCGATATCAGATTAAGTAACTTAGCATGGGTTTCAATTGAGTCGGTCAGCTGAGCTACGAAAATACTGCCGCTGTAAATAAAATTTTTAGAGTTAGAGTTGACTCATAATATGAATCATTACCAAGACAGTTGAGGTGAGACGGACGTGTATAGCGGTCCAACGGACATTGCAGAAGTGAGAATAGCTCTCGGTTGCACTAGTTTGAGCTGAAACAATTGACTTCCTGAACACAAGCTGTGGTCAGTCTGCCTACATCATTAAACGGCTCTTGAAAAGATAGGAAAATTTAGCTGGAAGCCTAATTAATGCTTGAGTAACAATTTTTGTTGCAAGTTTTATTGTTTTGAGATTTAGAATTATATCAACAGTAATTTAAAAATCGTTACCTGAAACTGCCACAACAGTCATGACAACAGCAAGAATACCAATGCATTAGATCATACACAGTAGTAACGCTAGGAACAACAGCAGCTAAACAGTCAATATCACAAAGTTGCCCATAGCGGGTTTTCATAAGGCAACGTACGAGCTTCCTGCCATAACACAAATGTGCAACATCATGAGTACAATTTTGAAATGATTCAGTTACCGAAATCCTAACTTTTTCAGAAACTCTCCACACTTTTATTTGACACTGCTTGAAATAAAATTAAATTGTTCGAAATGATTAATTACATGATAAACACCTTGATAGTTTATTGAATGAAATTTGAATGATTCACCACAATTTTCAGAATTTAAATGAGCATGAGAATTTTATTAGTTATCTGGAACCTGAATTCATGACACCCTAGGAGTCGATTAGGTGCTCCTTTTTCTGGTTAAAAAACCTAACATTTTCAGGCCATTCGTGGTCACACGATAAGCAACATAAATTTGATGGTGTCGACATGTCCATTAGGCGTCACCCATTGCGAGCACAGCTGCGTTGCGTTGGGGGGAGGGGGATTACTGTGTTGGAGTGTACTCTTATAGACATGTTGATTTAAACAACAATAGACATGCTCATATCAATAATTGCCAGATGCTTCTAGCGCACCATGAGTTTCTCCTCAACTTATGCTTGCAATAGACAAAAAGATTTATTTAGCCGTAGGCAACAAGAACAATAGGCTGAATACGATTAGTGTAATTGTCCATAGGCATCTAAAGAGAGTTCCCATCTCTTTATCATAATCTACGGATGAGGATATTCTCTATTTGTATAATTTGCCTCGTTAGATGGTGAAGTTTTCAGTGAACAGAAGTAAGAGTGTGTGATGCGTTTGCTGTTGCCAAACCATGGGTATACCAAATGGCAACTAATGACCCATTGGCCCCCACATCCACCCACTCTCGACACACTGTCTGTACACCTTGTGAGGGGCCCAAGGCTTGTCTTGATCACCGAGTTTTGCCTTAACATATGAAGAATGGGTTGGCTTCACAAATGCGCTGGTGTTTGTCCTCTGACTTGGAATGGTGACACCACACCACAGATATAAAAAAGGAAGTGAGAGCAGGTTAGGCATTCACGACGAGAAGTAGCGGGGCAGCAGACGTACGTGTGATCACCAAGACAATGTGACTGTAAGGTGAACGTTAATTTTGAATGCTATGTAGAGTGTGTGTGTGGTCAGAGAAGGGGACATTTCGGGCGTGTTGATGTGACTCGCCAACAACTCATCCTACCGGTGTTAGCTGCCAAGTGTCAGCTACCAGCACATTTGAGCCACGCATGGTTGCTTGAAAGTAAGCTTTATAGAACATAGTGCACGTGCCCTGTTACACTGCCTCCTGTTGTGGCTTAAAGGTAAGCTCTATAGAACATAGTGCACGTGCCCTGTTACACTGCCTCCTGTTGTGGCTTAAAGGTAAGCTCTATAGAACAGAGTGCACGTGCCCCGCTACACTGCCTCCTGTTGTGGCTTAAATGTAAGCTCTATAGAACACAGTGCACGTGTCCTGTTACACTGCCTCCTGTTGTGGCTTAAAGGTAAGCTCTATAGAACAGAGTGCACGTGTCCTGTTATACTGCCTCCTGTTGTGGCTTAAAGGTAAGCTCTATAGAACATAGTGCACGTGCCCCGTTACACTGCCTCCTGTTGTGGCTTAAAGGTTAGCTCTATAGAACAGAGTGCACGTGCCCCGTTACACTGCCTCCTGTTGTGGCTTAAAGGTAAGCTCTATAGAACATAGTGCACGTGCCCTGTTACACTGCCTCCTGTTGTGGCTTAAAGGTTAGCTCTATAGAACAGAGTGCACGTGCCCCGTTACACTGCCTTCTGTTGTGGCTTAAAGGTAAGCTCTATAGAACAGAGTGCACGTGCCCCGTTACACTGCCTCCTGTTGTGGCACCTGCGGAGGCAACTCAGAGGAGGTGCACTAGTACTCACGTCCTGGACGTTATCTGATCCATAACGAATTCTTTATTTCAGCCTTAGAAGGCTCTAAAAAAATTATGTACACTTAAATTTGTTCGATATCACGGTATTAATAGCGATGAGGATTGATTGAACCGCTGAATTTGATTGCTAATGTTTTCTAAATCATTTTGGCTAGAACTGATAACCCATAAATAAAGTAATATTCCACAGGCCTGAGTTAATAAGCTAAAAACCTTTTTTCAAGTCATAAAACGACATTAATATGAAAACAAACATATGATTAACACAAATCAATGATGCGTTCCCAAAAATTTGGGAAACTATTGTATTTTACTGCTCCTTCATGTCGCTCACCATGACTCATCACCTGCACTTCACATGAGTTTCGTAAATCATTTCTCGTCGAATTACACTTGCTGTTGTGCCATTGCTGTCATTGTGTAATGTGATGAACGTTACAAATTGTATTGGTATAATTAGCTCTAGCATTCTAAAAATGTGATCGCTGGTAATTGTGTTGTCATTTCTCATGTCATCACCATTTCTTCATACGATCATTACCTCTATTTTCTTCATCTTCCGTTCAGGATATTCCACCTTATATGGAATCGCTTACCAGTCGCAAAGCCCTACGGACTTCAAAATATTTCGGTCAACTTTTACAATTAAGCTGCACAAAGTTTTTAGTGCAAATATGAGGGCCAGAGAAACACCCGGAGCGCTGCGATGTTTACTTGGAGAAACGGGAGTACAGACAAATGCGGCGCTGAAGGCCCCGCACCTTAATTTATATGTGGTATCTTGCTGATTCAGCAAGCGCATCGCGGACACCCCGCATCGAGGGCACTGTACTGACACATTTACGAACAAATGCACGCACACACCTCCCCCTACCGTAGGATTTAACGCAACCCACAAGAAAAAACGCTCGAAGTAGAAATTAAAAATCAAATTCAATTAGCAAAACAGCAAGTTAAACTCACACAGCTCATTAACGCCAAAAACCATAATATTGGTAAAAAAACACAACAGCTATAAATACTGAAAAACTAAACAAACGCGTCAAGCTAAAATAGATAAAAGGGTACGCAAGCAAAATATTTAAATTCCCCTCGTCATCAAAATAAACTTCAAACTAGCTACTTCTCAAAACACGTACATAACTAAAAAAAAAATAAAAATAAACACACCACCTAAAAACACATCAGAAATATAATTCATGATTTTACGGAACGCAAAACTAAAACGAACATCAATACAACGAAACGTAAAAGTGTTCACAAAATAAATTCGAAACCGTAACATAAAAAATACGTTTAGTACCAACTTACGTTAAATATGACACTCGCAAAGGAACACGTAACCGAATAACCAAATAATAACGCAGGTAAATTAAACAAACAGTCGCAAATAAACATCATCTAAAATTGAATAACAATAAATGCATATAAAATTAATCACGTCGTGCACGAATTTTGTACATCAAAACTAACTCGCACATGAACAGAAAATTGAATTCGCTTATAAAATCATCAGAAATCAAAATAAATAAATACATAATGCATACTGAAACAATTTAACCAAACGCATATTAACACGGTTGCATGGGAAAACACAATAGATTATATATCGATTGTAGTGCTTATAATGCTTGATTATATGGATAAACAAATATTGATAAACTAAACTTCTACTTAAACCTCGGTCACCAAACTTTTAAATGTTTGACTCGACCGTCGAGGTCTTCTTGACCCCTTCACCACCAGTCCACCCATCACTATGACTGGAGGGACATAACTCCGGGTACTACAACCGCAGTTGAAACACCTGCGGCTCGCCCATCTTCATTGGTCAATGGGAACAATGAAACGCAATTGCTGACGTCGGAGGATGAAATCCTCCGAACGCACCCGTTCCGTTAGCACATTCACCTCCCGGCGCGTGTAGTACATCATCACACCCAGGGCAATGATGAATAACACTATGAATATTAATGCCAGGTCCGATACACGGTCTGGAAGGAGATCCACCTGAGCATTCGCCTTTATCCATTCCTCGGACACCCTGCCCTGATGCTGGGACAGAGCGTTAGTTAGGGTATCCACGCTGATGCTGGTGACTTTATTTCCCATATTTCTGGGTATTTGGCTGTTACGTCAGCGTATTTCGCTCTGAAATCGAAACAGAAACAGTCTGATTAGCATGGCCTCAAATGAAACAAAATCGAAAACAACAATAATGACGATACAATTTTAAAATGGCAACAATAATTGAAACAACAATAGCATCAACGTAAACGCTACCCAGGTCCGAGCAGATACGCTCGCTGCTGAGCTACCGCATTAGAAATCCCGGCGTCAGCACCCTGCTTGCACGGCTTGCAAATTCCCTTGCCACGTGAGCAAAAAGTGGAATTTTAACCTGCTCAACAGTTTTGCTCGACACGTCTTGAACAGCACGTGCCACTCTCATTTGCATACTTAAATCATAATAGGTTACAGAAAACAATAATGAAAAGCAAAAATAGAAACGAGATTATAATGAAATGCAAGCAAAAAGCTGAAATATATCCATAAACAATAAAACATTAAACTTAAAACTAGGAACTTGTAAACACATGAAATAAAATGCTAGCATCGTAATGCATTCAGTTGTAGGTCGTAACCTTGTTCAAGTCGTCTTACGTAAAGGAAGTACGTGGTTTTTATTACTCTTATGAATTTTATTTCCAATTTTCAATTCTACATAGTTTCTGTTAATTTTTGTAATGATTCCTGGCCCCAACCAAGATAATTCTAATTTATTTTTTTTCAAATGGTTCCTTAATAGGACTCGATCTCCTAGGACGAAATTTTTATCTCTACGTCTCAGGTTATGGTACATTGAACTTTCAGCCGAATTGTTGATTATAATCACTGTCCTAACATTTTCAACGATACGAGACTCTTCTTTAGCTCTGAATTTCACTAAATCAACATCGGGATCATAACTGTAAATTGTTTCCAAAGTTTCCGCCTGAAAATTTGGACAAGTATCTCTACCAAAAATAATGTAACTGGGAGTATCACCCAACGTAGAATTTAACGAATTATTAATCGCATTTTCCGCCATTTCTAGGCACTGATCCCATTCTGTGTGAACCAGGGAATTTACGTACAATTTTAGTAAGTTTGTGATCTTCCTATTATTTCTCTCTACAATAGCGTTACTATGAGGACTCCATGGTAGGACCTCCTTCTTTGCAATGGCGTGAATTTTAGCAAAATGGTTTACTGCCAATGATTTGAATTTCAATGCTTGATCACTAAGCAACGTTTTGGGATACCCAAAAGTTGAAAAACAGCCATTTAGGCATGAAATAACCGTATCTGCCAACCGATTTGAGGTGGCACACAGCTTACAATATCTAGAAAACAAATCAATTATGACCAAAATATATCTGTTTTGTTGGTCCGTTGCTGGGAGCGGTCCAAGGAAATCCATCGAAACAATCTCGAATGGTTCTGTTGCTATGGGCGCGTTTAGAATCTAAATGGGCACGGTTGTATTGGCTTTGAGAATTTTACAGACATCACACATTTTTACAAACTTACGAATCATAGTTTTCTCCAGTAAATGGAA
The DNA here is from genome assembly GCA_014220935.1 of Platorchestia sp. MABIK. Taxonomy (NCBI): domain Eukaryota; kingdom Metazoa; phylum Arthropoda; class Malacostraca; order Amphipoda; family Talitridae; genus Platorchestia; species Platorchestia sp. MABIK. The sequence goes on from JACJUY010005219.1 coordinate 59,332, forward strand.
ATAACGTAATTTAAATTTAGACAAAGTATGTAAAGCATTAGTATGATACAATGAATGAATACCGAGCACCGCTTGTTCATCAGCGACGTCGGCATAACCGAAGTTAAAATAGTACTAGTTCTCGAGTCAATCTGTCTTCGTCTTTGAAGCACGTCGTTTAAAATTAAATAATTTTGCAAGTCGGGAATCGTAGACTTACTACCATTTATTAATGCACCCCTAACTTTGGAACGAAATGGGTCCTGCTTTTGCTCAGTCCGAAATTCGTCAAGTCCCCAAGATACATCCGTCATTTTGGGAATGTACTCTGTTAGTTTGGGTACGGTCGTCTCTGGTGGCGCCGCTCGGTCTTGCTGCGTCTGCGAGAAGCCACCCCGCCTGGTAGACACGGCGCACACGTCTACGTCGTCAAGCACCGCACGGCTATCTAGGTCAGAAGCTGTCAGTTGTTCAGGTAATCTGCTCAAACAATCGGCAACAACATTTTGTTTACCGGGGTAATACTTAACTATGGGGTCAAAAGAATGTACTGTTAGACACCAACGCGCCATGGTCGAATCGTCAGGAAGTCTTTTGTTAAACAGAGGTTGTAACGGCTTATGATCCGTGTAAAGGTAAATGGGATACCCTAGAATTAGATATTTGAAAGCTTTANAGAGCACTCATGATAGCAAAGAATTCCTTTTTGGTGGTACTATATCGCTTCTGCGTGGAATTCAAACTCTTACTGAAGTACGCTATTGGCTGCATGGGCTTATTCGAATCATTTCCGTGCTGTAAAAACACTGCTCCTATACCAGAATTAGAAGCATCAGTAAACACATGAAACGGCTTATTAAAATCAGGATGCCGTAAAACGGTATCGGATGTCAAAGCAGATTTAATATTCTCAAAAGCTTCCTGGCATTCAGGCTTCCATACAAAATCAACATTCTTTCGTAATAACTGATAAAGCGGGTTCGAAATCGACCCAAACACAGGTTTTTGACTTCTAAAATAATTTGCGACTCCCAGAAAACTTTGCAATTCCTTCACGTTTCGGGGAACAAGAAAATTTTTTAGCTTCTCTGACTCTGCAACGAATGCCGTCAGCTGACACAACATGGCCAAGATATTCGATAGAACTTTTTAAAAATTGGCATTTCTCAAGCTTCAGTGAGAGATTACCAATCCGTAATTTCTCAAAAACATTTTTTAAATCTTTTAAATGCTGGGTCATTGATTTGGAAAAAACTAACATATCATCGAGAAACACAAAACAGAGTTTCCCGATGATATTTGCAAGTACTTAAGACATTACTCGCTGAAACACGCTAGGGCTTGAACTAAGGCCAAAGGGAATCCTACGGAACTGGAACTTCTCGTAGCCGATACTGAAAGCAGTGTACTTCCGGCTACTTTCTTCCAATTCTACCTGATGAAATGCTGATCTCAGATCCAAACTGGAAAAAAAGTCATTGCCACCAAGAGTGTAAAGGATCTCATCTATCCTGGGGATGGGGTAAGAATCCTTGACAATGATCCTATTCAGTGGCCTAAAGTCTATGACTGGACGTATCTCTCCTGTCTTCTTTTTTACAACAATTCCGGGAAAATTATAATCTGACATGGAAGGTTCAATAATACCTTGATCGAGCATTTGCTTGTTTGCTTGTTCCAAATCCTCTCGATATTTATGCGGGATTCTGTAAGGTGGAATATTTAATACTGGCGCATCCGGCTTTAATTCAATTTTGTGTCGCATTACATTCGTATTGCCAATTGTTTCGCCTTCCAATGTAACTACGTCCCTAAAGTTATTCAATAACATTATCAGTAAGGGTTTTGCATCATTTTCATGGCAAACTACGTCGTCACTCGTTAGTGGGCGTCGTTCGCTCCTAATTGTATCCTGTACACCCTCTTCCTGTGCATTAATTCCTACTTCGTCAACACGAGTACAATAACAACAATGCCTCGCTTGATCGGCCCCCAACACAAGCTCTTTCCCAGTGATGGTATTAAGACTTCCACCATAGCACCTGTCGACCTTGGTTGGTTCCGCCAGTTCGTTGACCTCACATAAATTCGCTTCTCGCACAGCTTCATGTACAGTAGTCATATATATCTCTTGTTCTACTTCAAGATCGTCTACTGCCTCTATATTACTTAGCATGCCTATTTCACACAGATATACAACGTCATCCGAGACGTTTAAAAGCATGACGGGTACAAAACCCTCCGAATCTATTTTCACCACTGATTCGGCGACAAATATGCCGTTACTTAAAATTCTCTTGTTCATCAAATATTTTCCGGGTTTAGCCTTCCGAACATAACCATTATTCACCCTTAAAGAGTTACTTGGTATTTCCACTGCTCCACAGTGCACAACGAATGGTCGTTTTTCCATTTTTTTCTTTTCTTTCTTCGGACTCTCCCTCTGCTGCTCAACAGTTATCGCTAGGCTGCCTTCTTGCCTCTCGCAATTTTCTAGGCTGCTTTTTTCTCTCTGCTTCTGCCGATGTTTATTTTTTCGCATGCTCTGAGCAACCACGTCTGCCATCAGACAATCTGTATTATTTACGGTATTCAAGAACACTTCTCTCTTACTTTGTTCGTGCAACCCATGCACATCATGAAAAGGCATTTTCACTCCGTCATGAATAATGGCACCTTCTTTAAAATCGAGCATTGCATCTTTCCAAACGTCCCTTCTTAGGATTACATCATAATTAAATTCACCGTCTTTTAAAATCAAAGCGCTAGTATTCAGTGGTTTTTTACTAGGCAGGGTGATACAAAGGTCAACTTCTCCTGTGACTTGGCTTTTTGAATTAATTCCCCTGATGCTTAAATTACCATGCCCAATTTGCTCGTTCAGGCTTTTTATATTCCGGTAACTGATTAGACACTTATCGCTACCACTATCAATTAAAGCACTTAAAAACTTTTCACCGTTTTTCAATATAATTGAAGGCTTTTTGATCTCCTTAACGAGAACAATCCATCGCCTTCCTGTCTCAGCCGACCTGCTTTCCTTATTGTGGCTGATAAGCAAACCTCTACTGGTTTTTCAGAGTTTGCACCCTCATCTAGTTCTTGCTCTTTCAATAATTCGAACTTGTTCCTACACTTAAACAGCGGATCAACAACCTCAGTCGACTTAGCTACAGTATCTGGCTTCGCAACCACCACCTTAGGATTAACGAGAGCTGTGGA
>JACJUY010005220.1:3318-16283 GCA_014220935.1 Platorchestia sp. MABIK
AGTTTTTTTAGTTTCTGTTCAACTTAAAGTTGTTGGGATTGGTAGTTCTTTACATCTGTTTAAAAAAATGTTGGTGGGTGTGGTAGGTTGGTTAATTTTGGCTCCCATAAACGGTTGGTATGGCCAATGATGTTGAATGTTGAAATGCTGCCCTGAAGTAAAAATTTTGATAAAGCTTCTGAGGTGTGAAGAATGAATTTATCGTCTCCTATAGTGCAATTTTTCTTCTAACAACCAATACTAAAATCAGTGAAGTTCAAAATGTCCTAAAAGTGCAAAAAGAACATGAATTTTTATTTCTGAGTAATATTTACGCTGAAAAAATCCAAAAATTTCTTGAACTACATTGCCAAAGTATATTATTTTGTTCGTGGTATTGCAAGAAAAAAATTAATTTCGCACTTAATGCAGAAGGAAAGCAAAGGAAGGTTAGAGTTGTGTGGTGTCATGTCTTTCTTTGGATTAGAATTGAAGGAAGGAAAAGATGTATTTTTTGGTGTACAAATCCTAGTCTTTTCATTTTTTGTGTGTTTGCATTGAGGTTCAAAAGTCTTGGTGTTTGTTCACTGGTCTAAAATTGTGGTATTTGTACAGTATTGCCTGGAATTATAAATAACTATAGCATTGCCTGAAATTTTCAAGCAGTCAACTATTCCATTAAAGTTTTTACAGTATTGCCTAGAATTTTAAATTATAATATTGCATTAAATTCTAAATTGGTTCAGTATTACCTTGAATTTTAAACGGATTCAGAATTGGCTAAAATTTGAAATTTGTTAGCATTGCCGTAAATTCTACATTGGTTCAGTATTGCTTTAAATTTGTAATTGGTTCAGTATTGCCTTAAATTCTGAATATGTTTAGTATTGCTTTAAATTTGCAATTGGTTCTGTATTGCTGACAATTTCCAATTATTACCATATTGGCCAAAATAGTAAACATGCTCAGCATTGGGTAAAATTCTAGATTTGTTCAGTATTGACTAAAATTTTCAATTTGGTATTGACTGAAATTTCGCATTAATGCAGCATGGTCTGAAATTCTAAAACTTGCATTACATGAGTGCAAGTGTGAAACGCAGACTTGTGTTGCTTTGGATTTTTGTGACCCTGATGTCTATTCTTGAAATTCTTCTGTTATGTAACAGGTGTGTGCAGACGGACAGGTCATTGTGGGTGATAAACCTGTGTGTATTAAACGTCTTCTCTGTTTTGTGATGTGTCTCATTTGATCTGATATTAGTTTAAAATCCAGTACAAATTTAACTGTTCTCTTTTGAATGAAATATCAAATAAAAAGTGAATCGGCACCCAGGATTCTCTTACACCCTTAATAAAGAAGAATATCTTGAGTTTTTGCATTTTAAGATTAACCGTACTGATTGAAAAGGAAAATAAAGAATTATGTTACTGGGAATCTTTGCTATCATGACTGGATCTGAATTCTTTGTCTTTAGTTTGTAGTCTTAATGTTTGTGCTGTGGCCATGAATGTATTTCACAGAAATATGAGCTATTTTAACGCGTTCACTGCGGTTCCGCGGCTGTTAACGGTTGGTTTGGTTAGGTTGTTAGTAGCAGAATTGGGAAATAAATTTTCCAGCTTGAATAAATTTTCATTCTTCCCAATGAACATGAAAAACAATTGCACACTAACATTTCTTCTCGTATGATAACAATTAGTTTTAAAAAATGTCGCAAAACAGATAAAATGTCGTGTACATTTATGCCGATACGTAAATGAGCAATTTACCTATTGGTACACATGTGGCCCAATACGCAGGGAATGTGTTAAAAGTGTTATTTTTAACCCCACAGGTGGATATAACTATTGTATCCAATAGAAATTAGCACTCTCAGGGGAAAGATGTGAGATCATGAGCCAAAGGTTAAGTAGGTCTTCTCATTATCAAAAAAATTTTTAGTGTTTTTTTAGTTATGATCATCTTTTTTAATTCACTACTGTCTATTTCTCTACACCTATCACTTTCTTCTTAAATTTTGAACATATTTCATTAATGTTCTTTATTCTTGCTGTATCCATTCACACGGTGTTGAGACACATTTTGTGCATAGATTTCTCATTCCATTAACACATTTCCTGCGAAGTGACCCACCGGTGGTCACTTTGGTGATTTTCATAGCACTGCTGACCCACCTGCAGCCACTAACTCATTTTTTTATTAATACTTGATGAAATCTAAATGAAGGCCTGATCAAGTTAATGTTTGCCATTTTCAAAGTTGATAACCACAATTGACTTTATTTTTGAATTGAATATTGAAGTTTAGTTTAACCCATTGCAGTTAACGTGTTAATTCCATGCTAAATTGGGCCTTTTTCCTTTCTCTGTTTTCCTTTGCTTGCTGCAGCTTAAATTAATATGGTGTAACATCACCATCTTGTTAACTTACATGATTGAAATTTTCAGTAACTTCATGACAGTATTTTTTTAGCTCATGTCTCCCTTAGGACTGTACAAATATTGTATCTATGGGAATTTGTGCTTCCAGGAGAAATATGTGAGGTCTCAACCTAAACAAACGTTTGGAAAGCTTTTTTTCTGTTGAAATAGAATAGGTTTTTTTTGCTTTGTTTTGACCCTCCTATTTTGGTACACTGCCATCCCGTTTTTCAGCACCTATTCCTTACTTCTTCAACTTTTATCTTGTTTTATAAACTTTTCTCAACTACGGTTTTTTGTGCATAGAATTTGCATTCTCTTGAGTCCATGCTAAATGGTGCCTTCCCTCTTCCTCTCTTTGAAATGCCTTTGTTACGGTTAGGGAGGCTTAACCCGTGGGTACATGGTGGTGTTAAAATAACCCAGCTGAATTTTAAGCTAAGATAACTGCAGATTTTATCAAAATGTCTGAATATGGCTTTGTGACTGTTCTCAAATAACTGAAACTGGTTGACCTTTATGTGGTTTGTCGCTTTAGGGAAAAGGTTGGGGCCAAATTGACCCCACGGTGTAAGTTTGCTTGAAATAATATCATGCATCCATAGCTTAAACTAAAATCTAATCCAATGTTTTTGGCCTGTGTTTCAGTTCATGGACAGAATAGGCGGAGGGGAGAGCAGAAGCAACGTATGACAGTGATGGGCCTGCCTCTTCTCTGTGTAACTATCATCATCCCGTATTTTGTGTAGCCTCTCTTGAATGTGTGGTGGTGATGCTTGACTGTCATTACTTCTTGGATGTTCGTAGTGATGTGGTGATGGTGATGCTTGTCTGTTATCACCTCTGGTCTTGTTTAGCATTCTCTCAGATGTGTGAAGTGTGGTGGTGGAGGTGGTAGTCGGTTACCATCACCTCTGGTTTTGTGTAGCATACCTTAAATACGTGGCAGTGTGGTGGTGGTTGACCGTTCGTTTCAGTTGCGCTTCAAGGAAGCTACCTTTTCGATTTCTATTCTCCCTAAATTGAAAATTGAGAAAGGGTTAGAAAGTGAGTTGAACTCTGAAGTGCAACACTTTTGTGTTGAAATCAGAGATGAGAAACCATGTTTCCTGAATTAAAAATGAGAATGGGGTAGTGTAAGTTAAACTCAAAAATAGAGCATCATGTTTCTTTGTATGAAACTAGATATGCATTTTTTTCTTTCTTGTATGGTTTATCTCAGAGAAAGGACACCATTTAGCTTGACTTGGGAAAGGAGGTAAAAGAATTTTCATCTCTTAGGAATGAGAAGCCATTGGTAATTAAACTAAGGCAGAAAAAGATGATTTATGCATCTTCATCTCTGAAGAATGGAAATAATTTTTTAGAAATCAGAGCTGGAGAAATATGATTTGTTAGAAGAGGTGCATCCGTAAAAGTAAAATTTAAATCATGTATTTCTGGGTCAGCCTCAACTGCATCTCAGGAATGGGATATAGCTACAGAAGGAAGGAAATGTTAGTTGCATTTTGTAAAATGTAATTAGTTAACAGCACATAATTCATGACTATAACTTGTTGAAGAAATGACCTGTTCACACCATTTTTTAACAATGTAAGAAATGTTTTCCAGCATGTTGCATTGGTTTATATTAGTTGCTCCTGTGAAATTGTTCAAGGTCAGAAGTTAGTGATATTGAATGGTAATTAATATGTGGAGTATCATTATAGAATAAATGTGCTTTTATTATAAATATCTTTAATTGGATGTTTTTTCATGAGCTTTGCTTTGTATTGTTTTTTGTTTAAACCATTTCATCTATTTAAATATCGTTTGTTGTATCATCTTGTGTAGTTGCGGACTAAAAGTTTATTTGATGATTTAGGGGTCAAAAAATGATGGGCTCAACCTCTTGCATTTCTCTAGAAATTTTTACTCACTTAAAGTTTTTCCCGAAGCACTTCTAATTTTTCGTAATATTCACAGAAAATTAGATGGCATTGATTTGATTAGTTTTAAAGGTAATGTGTGAAATTGAATCAAGTTTCTTTTTAAGTAAATTTACTAGGTGTTTCAAAATGATTATAAGCACTATTCATTCACTTGCAGTGATCCTTGAGCCATTTTGTTTCAAAGCATTAAAGTGGCTCGTTAGACTAAATACTTCAATACCATCCATTGTAACATCTGGTTACTGCAAATGACTAGGCAATATCTACTTTATTTCATGGATTGATTACTGCAACTTCTGAAAAAAATGCTCAGTTTCTGAATCCTGGAAAAGTTGACAATGAGTTTTAAGTTTTTTATCTTTATCAATTTGTTTTTCTTTTATACACATTATGCCACTAGCAGGACTTCTGTATTTTGGCTCTATCTTGTTGGAGGATATTAAAGAGAAGCTATATCATTTTTGGTTATTGTTCAACTGTGGACAATCTAAAAACAGTTCCCTGCATATGTCAAAATAAAATTAACCATCAATTAACTGTTCATATTTTGTAAAATTAACATTTCGAGACATGTGTACCACTAGGTAAATTGCTTATTCATGTTCTGGTGCAAATGAACAGCATTTCAATTATTGCACCAGCTTTTTTGTATATATTTTACAAACGAGGGAACATTTTATTGTGAAATTAGATTTTGCACACTTAGGAAGGGAAGAAATTTATTTAAGGTCTAAAGTTAATTTTTCAATTCTGCTATTTGCAGCCTAACATAACCAACCGTAGTGGCTGCGCAAATGTAGTCAATGAGTTGAGCTTATTTTTTTTTTCTGACTGAATGGAATAGAAACCTTTAACTCTAGTAGAATGAAATGAGATGATTTATTGGAAATTTCAGTATATGTACATCTTGCCTATAGGAATAACTCCCCCAGAAAAGTTTAGGTTTGACAAAAAATAAAGTAAATTTTTGAGAGCAGGCAAATTTTTGATAATGTGGAAGTGCAACATTCGAGAGTGACCTAAGTGTAAAAGGAGACAAAAACATTAAATTGCTGCACTCTTTTGATTTTCATTTGGTGCATCATATTGTTTGTGCTCCTTATGTAGTTTCAACTTGTTTGTGTCCCCACATTAGAATCAGCAGTGCTTGCTAAACGAATCTGTTGTATTTCTAGATCTGTATGTAGTTAGGCCTTATACCTTCTTATTAGTGTACACGGCCTGTCAGTGTACACGGCCTTATACCTTCTTATTAGTGTACACGGCCTGTCAGTGTACACGGCCTGTCAGTGTACACGGCCTTATACCTTCTTATTAGTGTCAAATTTCAAACGAATTGGATCAATTTTTAAAAATCGTTCAAGTGACCACCTTAAAGTACTCTTGTACTTGTACACTGGTGAGATTCGTATCACAGATACGGTCACTGAGCATCCTTCAAATGCCATAGGCTGTTTCTTAAGAAGCTGACATCAAACAAATATATAAATAAACATGCCAAGAATATTATTAGGTAAGATAATGTGTCTCTCTTGTGTAGGAGAGGCTAGTGTGCCATACAACCATCTCCTGGCAAAAGTTTCTTAATCTTTTTAAATTTTCATTTTTTTTCCATTTATTGGGATAAATACTTGGCCTACATTTGCTTGCATCTCAGGCTGTGGTAACTAAATTTCTGCTCAACTGTGGTTCTGCTTCAATTTTTGCTCAACTGAGGTTCTCTGTTCACCAAAGCAGGAATGGAGGTCAAACCTTGAGTTTTTCTTTGTAATTCATTAGCATAATTCTGTATTTTAAAAAATGAACATAACTGAGAAATATTGCTTCTTGAAGGGGAAAGAATTAATTAGTATATTTATGCAGCATTACATTCTGTGCTTCTGTTACTGAAATTCAATAAATCATTGAATAATTACCTATATATGTATATACACACACACACACACACACACATATACAAGTATATAGACATAGAATTACCATACCTGGAAAGAACTGATATAGTTTAGGAAATCTTCTCATTCTCATTTTCAGATTTTCTTTTCGACAGATTTGGTTGATAACCCTAAAGGATTTATAATTAAAGATATAATGGAACAGTAATGAAAATCCTCCATTTGCCTATCTAAGCTTATTCTGAAACTTGGATCAAATTTTTTAGTTTGAGGCTGAATAAATAGGATTCCTTTGTGGCGTATTTAGGGAACTTGGCAATCTTTAATGGATAGGTAGGATTTTTGGGCTCTTCAAGGGGCGTGTGTTGTCTAAGAGTACAAAAAATGGGCGACTCTGAAGGGCTTGCCAGCTGTTCCCTCAGCTAGATGCAGCATTAGTTGGGGTGGACTTTTCAAGCTATGTAGGCATTTTTAAAATTATCTTCAATTCTAATTCTCTTCATTTTATTGGGATAAACATGAGTGACCTACGTGTAAAAGGAGACACAAACATTAAATTGCTGCACTCTTTTGATTTCATTTAGTACATCATATTGTTTGTGCTCCTTATGTAGTTTCAACTTGTTTGTGTACCCACATTAGAATTGTACTCATGCGTTAATTGAAGATTTTGGCAGTGTCCCTTTCATGTGTGTGCATGTTTTTGTGATGTGTTTCTCATTGGTCTCCGCAGTGGGGATGAGTGCGGCAATTTAAGTTATTAAATAGAACATTAGTAATCAGATGAAATGTTCAATTAAAATTAAATGTGAGGGTTAAGTTGAATGATCCCCTCAGGGGGATACAAATATTGTGTCTATGGGAATTAGCACTCCCAGGGGGACAATGTAAGGGCCTGAGCTGAGAGTTAGGTAGGCTTTCTTTTTGTTGAAATAAAATGCTTTTGTTATGTTAAGAACCATCTTTTTTCGGTTCACTGCTGTCCTTTTTTCTTCAGCACCTACGACTTTCTCCTTCAACTTTGATCTTGTTTCGTGAACTTCTTTCTCATCTTACTGTTTCTATGCCCTTTCTGCATAGATTCCGCGTTTCCTTAACTCCATACTAAATGGTGCTTTCTTCCTTCCTCTTTTTGGATTGCCTTTGTTGCGGATAGGGAGGCTTAAACTAACTAATAATCTAATCTAATCTTAAGTTGAATGATAGTAACCTCAAGAAATTATGTGGAAATAACATTTTGATTTGAGTAAATAAAAAGTTTGGCAATACTTCATAAACCAAAGATAAAGTGTTGAAATTGTAAAAGCTTTTTAAAACATTTAGTAGTATGTAGAAAGTTACTCAGTGACTCTGCACTCTCATTGCCACCGTATTTTCTGAAATTAAGCTTGTATTGTTAATGCTTATGGGATTGATGGGTTCATTGATCTGATAATTGGATTGATGCCAGAAATGAATTTCTTTACCAGAATAGGCAGGAAATGACATCAACATCAATGAGAGCAAGATTCAAACATCCCGTAGTGGGAAAGATGTTATTTTCCCTGGTGGGGAGGATGTTGTGTTATTCCAGAGTAAGCAGATCAAAATTAATTAAAAAATCCATCAAATCTGGTCATGACATTTGATGAAATTGACCATCATTATTTGAACACAGTTTGGGCAGAATAGTTCTGTCATTGCTGTACTATTTTTGTTAGCATACTTTTAAGATAAAATAGTCCAACACTAATATTGGACCATAAATTTGCCACATTTAGAGACATTCATGTTAAGTTAATAAGAATTCTACAAACATATTGACATCTTCCACACATTCAAAGGGAAAAAAAAAGCTTGAGAACAGTTCACTGGAGCACTAGCAAATCTATGTTACTACTACTTACATTAACTTAGTAATTGGCACAAGTTTATTGTAAGAAGGTGAAATAAATGAGCTATGCAAAATGACAGTTGAAGATTTGTGGTGAATATTTGAATTCAAGGTTTGTGTTGAAAGTTTGAGTGGAAGACTTGAGTAGATGGTTTGTATTGCTGAGAGATTTAATGAGATTCCTGTGCGATCATCATCTTCGTGTAGAAAATTGTTAGCTCATTGTGTTACTATATAGCAAAAATCCAGTACACACCCATCTTCAGTTCCCTCAGAGGAACATAACCATTGTATCTATAGGAATTAGCACTCCCAGGGAGAACATGTGAGGTTGAAATAATGTTTTTTATTTTGTTCTAGACCGTTGTGCTTTTGGGTAACTGCTGTTTTATTTTTCTTTACCTACTACTTTCTTCTTCAACTTTTATCTTTTTTCATTGACTTTTTTCTCAACTTACTGTTGCTATGCACCATGTCCATAAATTCTGCATTCCCTTTAACCATAGTAAACGGTGCTTTCCTTCTTTCTTTCTTTGTAACGCTCTTTGTTGTGCCTAGGGAGGCTTGAAGTAACGTCTAATCTAATCTGCTATGGGATGTGCTACTTAGCCGAGCTGATGCGTGGCACATGACTGTAATTGTTGAATGTTGACAAAAAATTAAATCTTAAGTTTTTTATTTTGTCCCTGCATTGTGATGAAATGAGCCAAGGAATTTAGGCAATTTGGTGCAAGTAAAGAGACTGAGGTAACTAGCCCCATGCTAAGCCAATCTTACATAACTGTTTGGAAATTGTTAGACCTTTGATTGTTAGTGGCATAATAGGGTAAGAAGTGACTAGATATCATGAGAAATCCAAGCATTCTATGCACTTATAAAGACAGGGGACTCTCACTTGAATTTGATGATATTCTTCCTACGGATTCCATGCACTTCAAGCGCTGTGACATGAAATGTCTTCCTGAGAGATCATTTCAATTAATAGATGGCAAGATACATAGCACATTTGTAAATGCTTTTTTGTGGAAAATGTTGTTCAACTTTGGTAGGTCTGCTGTATATGAAATAAAGCACATTAAAGTTGAATGAAGTAAAAATAATGAAATTGAAAGCAAAATAGATGTTTCATTATGGCCGTTGTGGGCTTGCTCTACCTTATGTGTCCAAAGGTGTTACACTTAAGAGCTTTAAGAAATTTTCACATTATTTTTGGGCAGGATGGCATCTAATGTACCATATTGTACAAGTAGAAACCGTTCATTTCATGTTACATTTTATTTGAATTACTTTTTTTTCAACATGTTTTCATTATTCTATGCTGCTTCATTTTTAGGCAGATGATGAATATTTTCAATATTTTGGAACTTATTATTGTTCTCCAACGTTTTGACTGAACTGTGGCATTTCAAGGGAGTGCATCTTTTGGTACCGGAACCTAAATTGTTACCTATTGAGCTATTATTTTATAAGGGAAACCTCACAGAAGTTGTGTATCAGGTACATACATACTTTGTGTCTAAACTTTTCACTTTCTATTGTTTATCTCACCACTTCGGCTGCAACAGGTAAAACTGATGTTTAATAACGAATTCAAATATCAAGTCAATGGTGTTAAACAATGTTGAAAATATCAAACATTAATGGGATTGTGTTCTCATTTTGTTTTGATGAAGTATTTTTTAAATTGAGTTTGCAACTACTGGTTAGTCAGCAGCATAATGTGAACACCCTCAGTGGCCAAAGATGGCTCACGTCACAGTCAAAGTGTTGAAAATATGAGTAGCTCTACCACTCATTGTATATTTTTTACATATTTTAGTGCTTTTTTATTTTTTAAATTCAATTGCTTTTTGCAAATGTTATGATTCACAACTCAGCAGCTTGTGTTATGAGGACAATTTGAAATTACTTAGATTATATCATGTCTTTGTTTCATGTTCATCATGTCATCCTATTGATCATGTTCAGTGCAACCTATTATTTACATGTGAATAAATCTTTGTTCTCTTAAGTTTAAGGATATTTATTCTAGTGTGAATGGTTTTTCCTAACTGCTCGATCAGCCAACTTGCTGTGTTACTACCTATACAAGGTGTCCGCTAAAAATTTATCCACTGACCAATATATGTATATATGGTACTAAAATTGTTATATGGTTCCATATAACGAAACTGGTATGATTCGAGTATCATATATACATCGGCTAGTGGATACATTTTTTGGAGAAACTCTATAACTGTGAGGGTTGTTTTGTTGAGTATCAGTTGTTTTTGAGTGTAGTAAGCCAAGCTGCCAATGTTGGCTCTACACTTTTGTGGATTCAGTCATTTGTTTTATTATTGGATCTTAAATAAGTGCTCCCAGGGGGAAAATGTGAGATCTCAAACTGGAGTTAGGTAGACCTTTATATTAAAATAAAAGGTTTATTGTTTTTCTAAGGACCATCTTTTTTTGGTTCACTGCTGTCCTATTTTTCAGCACCTATTGGTTTTTTCTTGAACTTGTACCTTGATTCATGAACTTGTTTCTCAACTTACTGTTTTTATGCCCCTTGTGCATAGATTCTGCATTTCCTTAAGTCCATACTGAATGGTGCTTTCCTCCATCCTCTCTTTGGAAGGTTAGGAAGGCTTAAACCAATGTCAAATCTAATTGATTTAAGCTTAAATGGGAGCTTTGAGTACCATTAACCTTCCAGTCCCTCATTCCTCTCAGATTGCGGGTGCCATGTGTGTGTGTGTGCTCTCTAATTTCTACCATTGATGTTAGAGAACTATCATCATTTTCTGAAAGTATATCAGATGAAATGTGAATTTGACAAAATTGGCAAGTCAGTGGATGCACTTTTTTATGTTTATCAAAATATTTACCTGTGTACTTTCTACAGCTAGGCAAGTGCAGGCTGATTTTCATATAGGTAATCTTCCACAACTCTATTTAATATGTGATCAAATTCAGCATGTCATTTGGAGGATATTTTTTGTATTGATTTTTTTATGTTGATGTTGATCATTAGGTTTTTAACTCTGCTGTTGAATAGACAATTTTCTGTATGGAAGGAACATCTGGATGAAAGAGTAGGATGTGTGAGTATGCTTCTTGTCAGAAATCGATCAAAGATAGTGGGTACGCTCTGCCATTGTGGACTTTGATACTGTCTTGCATTAGTGCAAAAATATATTTATCTGTGAAGTTAGTCATCTCGTTTTATTGTATTCCTCGTGCAGCCTGACAGGAGACAGTTTATCTACTCTTAGAGATTCAGAACTCCACTTTTTTCTTCCACTTAGATAGTTTTAAGGTTAAGTTTCTGCTACATTAACATGTTAATCAGTATGAGTTAAACTTAAGTTATATATTTAACTCAAATCTAGAGTCAATTGTTGTAAGAAATTTTGAAAACTGCTAACATAAACTGGATTGTTCCTTCATTTAGCTTTGGTTGAGTATTTATAAAAACTGAGTTTGTGACCACCTCATGGTCATCATAATCATTGTAATTAATTGCTCAGTAGTCTTATTTACCATTTTAAGTAGAATTGGTTAAATTAAAAATGAATATTTGACTCATATTTAAAGTCAATAATTGTACTGCAAATAGGAAACACATTGACCAATTAACTCCAAACTATTCAGAAGTGGAAAACACTTGAATGTGTTAGTACCTGCAGACACAGCAGTACCCATGCCACTCTCATTGATTCTTTTGGAGTTTTCTTTTCCTTGATGTGAAATCTGAGCATTGATTCTCAAACGGAATGTTTGCATTAATTCCTGTAATTTTAATAATTTTAAAATTCATGAATGATTGACCATTTCTCATAAAACATTAGTTTTTAATTATGTCATTGTGGCAAAGGGTACTGTTGCAGGGGACCACAGGCTATCCCCCAGGTTGTGTCTAGCCTTGTGATTGGCCTAGTCTCCCACCCCTAGGTTGTGTCTAGCCTTGTGATTGGCCTAGTTGCCACCACCAGGTTGTGTCTAGCTTTCTGATTCGCCTAGTCTGCCACCCCTAGGTTGTGTCTAGCCATGTGAATGTTGTGATTGGCCTAGTTTGCCCTCTCTAGGTTGTGTCTAGCCTTCTGATTGGCCTAGTCTGCCATCTCTAGGTTGTGTCTAGCCTTCTGATTGGCCGAGTCTGCCACCCCTCAGGGGGATACAACTATTGTATCTATGGGAATTAGCGCTCCCAGGGGGACTATGTGAGGGCCCGAGCTAAGGGTTAGGTAGGCTTCCTTTTTGTTGAAATAACATAGGTTTTTGTTCTGTTACGGACCATCTTTTTTCGGTTCACTGCTGTCCTTTTTTTCAACACCTACTACTTTCTTCTTGAACTTTGATCTTGTTTCATAAACTTCTTTCTCATCTTACTGTTTCTATGCCCTTTCTGCGTAGATTCCACGTTCCCTAAACTCCATACTAAATGGTGCCTTCCTCCTTCCTCTCTTTGGATTGCCTTTGTAGTGGATAGGGAGGCTTAAACTAACTAATAATCTAATCTGGCCGAGTCTGCCACCCACTTATATCTGGCCTTTTGATTGGCTTTCATCACCTCCATAGCTGTGTCTAGCCTTCTGATTGGCCAGTGCTTCCTCCAAGTTGTGTCTAGCCTATAGGTTGGCATGAACTGCCCTAGGTCATGTTTAGCCTTGAATTTACCCACTCTGGTACTCTTGAATTGTCTTACTTTTTAATATGCCAGGCTATCCTTCTACAGGGTGGGGCAGGAAAACCTATCCGATTTCAAAACGTTATAAAATTAAAACCACTCAACTTGTCAAAAAATTTATTTTATTAGCATATCGCAAATTTTATGCCATTTTTAAATTTAAGTTTTGAAAAGCACATCACTCAAATGTCG
>JACJUY010005220.1:16864-39178 GCA_014220935.1 Platorchestia sp. MABIK
AGGCATGTTGACTACTGACAAATGGCATAAAACCGGCTTTCTAACGGTTTTTACCCCACTACTCTACCTGCTCCCTCTTCTGAGAAAAAGGGATTTGAAATCGGATAGGTTTTTCTGCCCCACCCTGTACAAATATTTCAACACTTACAGGCAAGCATGCAAATAAATTGTTTACCACCTATAGACTGGTACCTGTCTCTCCATGTACCATCTGGTCAAGCAAACTGTTACCATCTATAGACTGGTCCTGTCTCTCTAGGTACTATCTGGTCAAACAAATTATTCTCCGTCCATAGACTTGTACCTGTCTTTCTAGGTACCATCTGGTCAAGCAAACTGTTACCATCTATAGACTGGTACCTGTCTCTCTAGGTACCATCTGGTCAAACAAACTGTTACCATCGATAGACTGATACCTGTCTTTCTAGGTACCATCTGGTTATCTTTGCCTACCCTTGTTTATTGGCAACTCAGTACAATAGATTTATTGGGCTCATTATAATTTGCTCGAGACCTTGACCTCTTATTTGGTGTTAAAATTAGGCGCTTGGTCATCATTTGCATAGGTTAGACTGGTTGAATTGTTTGCTCTGTAGTTAGTGTTGTGATTGGGTTGGTTACAGACTTGTTTTGATCTGTTGAGTAATTGATGTGCTAGGCTATGATGAGTCAATATGTATAGTGATTATCTGTTAACATGTTTTGTGTTCAATGGTTTAATTGGGTGATGCTGATCATAACATGACACTTAGAAGTTAGGTGAAATTAAGGAATGAGTAAAGTTATCAGTTGACACACTGCATAATTATAGTCAATGAATAAATAAGTGATTAAAAAAATAGGTAATATATACATCAGGTAATTAATTTATTAATCTAGTTGTCAATTGAGAAAAAGATAAATCTCAATGAAAGTGTTGCTGAAAAAAATTTTTCAGTGGAAGTTTGATTAATAAATTGAGGATAAAACTTGTGTATCTATGGGAATTACCACTCCTAAGGGGTAAATGTGAGGTCCCAAGGTGAACTTTTGGAATTTCTTCCTTCTGGTAAAATGGAATAGGTCATTGTTTTGTTAGTGAACATCTGTTTTTAGTTCACTGCTGTTGTGTTTTTTGCATCTATTACTTCATTCTTCAACTTTTTATCTTATTTCATTGATTTATTTCTCAACTTACTGTTTCTGTGCGCAGGGGATCTACTGTGGGGACTCACCTTGTGCATAGATTACCCATTCCTTTACCTTGATACCAAGTGACGCCTTCTTAATTCCTCCCTTGGAAACATCTTTGTTGTATTGTTGTTAGGGAGGCTTATACTAACTTGTCTAACTTCTTCATCACAAATGTTCATCATTGCCTATTCAGATGATCAGCAGTTTGCAACTTGCGTAGTTCAGACTGTAGTTCACTTGTGATAGTGCAGTAATTTATCAACTTATGTAAGCCATTTCATGTGTGCAGTTCTCCCATGATGATTTCAAAGTGATACTTGTTGCAGCAAAGAACATTGTATGCTAGTAAATTGATATATTTAGCAACAAGAACATATTGTGTTCAAGTAAAGTAATCATTGTTACTCTAAGAATACGTTGTGTGCAAGTATTTTAATATTTTTTGCAACAGGGTGACACAGTGTGCTGGTAATAACATTTGTGGCTGCAAGGACACACCGCATGCAAGTGAGTGCTCACTCATCACAGGTTTTGACCACACTTTGTTGAGTGGATACCTAGGCAAAGGAAACAAGGTGGGGTCAAACCAGTCTTTTTATCGTCGACTGTGTACCAATGCTGACGTCATGGCAACAAACCAGTAGCAGCATTCATATTACATCTGGCAACACGGCTAGCCCTAAATCTGGCACCACTATTGGCTGAACAACATGTTGCACTGGTGATGTCATAAAGTATGTTTGAAATGAAGCCATTCTATTGGCTATCTGAACAACAGGAGGTGTATTTTCCCCAATAGAAATGACTTTACCTTATATCCTCTGCCATGATGTAACGTAATTTTTGAGGGAAAATAACACAGTTCCGCTTGCCTGGTTAGCCAAGAGAAGAGCTTCATCTCAAACAAGCTAGATGATGTCACAATTGTGACATGTTGGACCAATAGTGGTGCCAGGTTAGGGCTTAGCTGTGTTGCCAGATGCAATCTGAGTGCTGTGATTGGTTTGATGCTATGATGTTTACATTGCTACAGCATCAACAAAAGAAAAAACTTCTGATGTTACCCCGTTTCTTTTACTGTGGTGAGGACCACATGTAAGACAAAAATTGTTTTGGTGAAATGCCAAGGTAATGTTTTCAAAGGAGAAACCTATGGGTCTTAATCTGCTTTTGAGTTCTTTTAATACCTCAATATGTTGAGATAAATGAAGGTTATTGTCATGTACCAAAGCATTCCAAGTTAAATAATTGACAGTCTCACTCAAGATATTTCACATAGATAGTTGCATATTAAATATCTTGTAATCCGTAATATTGAAATATTTGTCTGATGAAATACCATCTGCTTTGAAAATTTCTTTCATTGATCAATATTCATATGCTACCTTATTTTTTCCCCTTGTTGCTCAAACTTGCATTTTTCCGGTAATGCAGGCATGTACTTATAGCCCGGTCTTGTGTTTCTGCTTAAATGCCAAGAACAAATGAATCAAATTTTATATTTTGTGTGAGATTCTCTAAGAATTGGCCTAGTGGAAATACAGGCACCATTCCTTTTAATATTAGAATGTTAGTGTCCAGTATTTTAGATGCTAAATACAATATTCTTTTTGTCATCATTCTTGAAATAATTGAAATTCAAGGGGCTAAGATTTTTCAACCTTGAAAAAATGAGTTGCTCATTAATCCTGTAGTATAATTTCAGTCAGAAAAATAAATGAAAGTCAGACAAAGGCCTAAAGTTTTTCAATCCTCATGTTTATAACCATGTCAATTGCTCAGAACAAACAATTCTTATTGGAAGACAGCATATGATGAAAACTGCTCACAGTTAGATCACTTAGATCAAACCCCTCATAACTGTAATTCCAATGACCTATTGCATCAGATAAGACACCATATAAAATAAACTGCCTATTAGTACTCTTTGAACAAACTGATATCCCTATACCAACAACCTATTACCTTGTGCCAGCATGGTGCAGGTGTAAGCTGCTCCCTATTAGTACACTTTGAGCAAACCACCTCGGAGCTTTGATTCCAATAAACTTTTACCTTGGGTAAGACAGTAAAAAATACTATACTGCTTTTAATTGAAAAAAATAACACCCTGGATCCCTAACACCAATAACCTGTTCCCTTGGCGACAGCATGGTGAAGGTGTAAATTGCTCCCAATTGGACCACTTTAATCAAACCACTCAGATCCCTAATACCAACAACCTATATCCTGGTGTTAGCATGGTGCATGTATAAACTGCTTCTAATCAGAACACTTTGAACAAACCCCTCAGATTCCTAATTCTAATATCCTACACCCTGGTGGCAGGATGGTGCAGGTGTACTTCCTGCACCCCGACCTGGGCATCGGGGGAGCTGAGCGGCTGGTGGTGGACGCTGCCGTGGCCCTGCAGCAGCACGGCCACGAGGTCAAGGTCTTCACCACGCACCACGACCCCAACCACTGCTTCCCTGAGACAGTAGATGGTGAGTGTGGTGATATGATGCTCCTCTGAGATGCTGATGGTGAGTGTGGTGATGCTCCCCTGAGACACTGATGGTGAGTGTGTGGTGATGCTCCCCTGAGACACTGATGGTGAGTGTGTGGTGATGCTCCCCTGAGACCACTGATGGTGAGTGCGTGGTGCTGCTGCTGTCAGACAAATGATGGTGAGTGTGGTGATATTGCTAGATGACAGATGGTCCGCGTGTGATGATGCTTCCCTGAGGTAAAAGATAGTGTGATGTGATAATTTAGCAGTATCATTTTCCAAATTTATGCCTTGGGCCTCATTCTCAGAATGACTTGTAAGTGCCGCTCGAGGAATGTTGTGCCGTGCCCAGCACATTCATAGCAAGGAATCAGAAGAAACGTCGTATGTCAGTGGCCTTTATTTTGAACAATGACATAATGTATATGATTAATTATTTATTTATATTAATTTTGCATTACGTCGTTTCAGGAAATTCATTATTCATTTTGTAGATTATGACATTGTTTTGAAATAATATTCCTAAAAGCAGGATGTCATTATTTATATTGTTTTCTTACCTAATAATACCCGCTGTGTGCTTATTCATATATTTATTTATATATCTTTTTTGTGTTTGCTTCTTAAGAAACATAGGATGTCTGAGTTTGCGGTATCATGGATACCGAATTCATCAGTGAATTGAAAGATGGCCTTACATGCATTGATATGTTTGACATTTTATCAGGATAGATTCGGTTAAGACATGATGGGTTAGGTTAGGTGAGTAATGTTGACGAAATTTTTTCAGGGGTCCACTTAGCTTAACGATGACAGTGGCATTTCCACTGGTCCTGCTACCACATAATAATACCCTTGGTTTATTTGTTTGGAGTCTGCTCCTTCCATTTCTCTGTCACGCTCATAAGGATAATTACAATGACCGTATCAGGGATACAATTTCACCAGTGCACAAGTACAAGAATATATTTTACCAAGGGTACAGCTAGGATGGATATATTTGCTTGTCATCCACATCTGAAAAATTTCTCCAGAAAATTTTGGAATCCCGTCATTTTTGGCGGGCCTTGCACACTAGTAAATAATAAATTTTGGCATTGTTGGAAAATTATGGCATTGAGCAATAAATTAATACTTCACAAATGCAAATGTTATGATGTTTTGTCTTCATTTATTCTAATGTGGGTTTTAAAATGATATATGTCAGATCATATCCACCTTATAGTACAGGAAAGTTTTGAATTTTGCCCCATGCTATTACTGAAAGCAGGGTGTTGAATTTTGCCCTATGTTAATACTGAAGCCACAGCATGCGACGACCTATTATGAAAAAGCTTATTAATTTTTTACAAACATGTAAGCATATTCTGCTTATTAATGGACTCAAAAATATCCATTTTCAATGGATGCAATATTTCGTATTTTCTCTGAGATATTTCTTGATACCTCCCATGTATTTTTCGACACGGTAAGCATTATTCTATAAATGGGAATTGGTGCTCCGAGGAGGAATATGTGAGGTCTTGAGCTAAAGGTTAGGTAGGCCTTTCTTTGGTTGGAAAAAGGTTTTCTGTTTTGTTACAAACCATCATTTTTTGATTGACTGCTGTCCTGTTTTTTTACTTTTTCCTTCAACTTCTATCTTGTTTCATTAACTTCTGTCTGTGCACTTTGTGCATAGATTCCGCATTCCTTTAAGTTCAAACTAAATAGTTCTATCTTCTCTTTGGAATGCCTCTGTTGTGGTTAGTCTCTGACTAACATTTTACCTAATCTAACTCAATACATGTACACATTTTGCATAGCCATTTACATTTCCTGATAATCCCAGTACATGTCAGCACTGTTATCTACCTTACCAATTATTCCCATGCATTTCATCACTTGTATTAATGTATGACCCTTGAAAGCCTGCTGACTACTCCCAGGCACGTTGGAGGTTCACTGCATGTTTGACTGGCTCCCGCGCACCATCTTCGGCAAGTGCGCGGCTGTGTGTGCGTACGTGCGCATGATGCTGCTGGCGCTGTACGTGGCACTGTTCAGGCACTACAACGTGGCCTTCGTGGACCAGGTGTCCGCCTGCCTGCCCATCCTGCGTATGTCCATGTTTGGCAAGTCGCTCTTCTACTGCCACTACCCTGACATGCTCCTCACCACCCGCAAATCGATCCTGAAGAAGGCCTACAGGTGCGGTATACCGGTGCTTTTTTGAGGCTTTTTTATTGGGTCTCGTGGTGTTTGTTGTTTTTGCCATTTTTCTAGGTCGTTCATAAAGAAGGTATACAGGCATGGCAAACGAGTTCTTTTTTGGGGCTATTTTTAATGGGGTTTTTCTTTTCTTCTTGCCTTTTCTTTTTTGAGAGGTCAGCTGTTTTCATTGTTTCTATGTTCTTGCCGTTCCTTTTTTGTTAAGGTAGGCTGTTTTTAATGGTGTTTTAATCTTGTTCTTGCCTTTTTTTGAGAAATAGGCTGTTTTCATTGGTATTCTTTTATTTCTTGAAATTTCTCTTTTGGAAGGTAGGGGATCTGTAGTTTTTTCTAGGTCGAGATCATGAAGAAGGTGTACAGTTGTTGCAAATGGGTGCTTTTTGGAAATTAAAGTTTAAAATAGCCTATATGTATAATTTTTATTTTAGTTCTTGCCTTTCGTTTTTTGGAAAGTTGGGTTTTTTATTAGGTCTAGTGGTGTTTTTTTGTTATTGCTTTTTCTTTATTGGAATGTAGGGCTTTTTATTAAGTCTAGTGGTATTTTTTTGTTGTTCTGGTCTTTTTTATTTGTTTTTCTTCCCCGGTTGCTCGGTCAAAAGATGCACAGGTGTAGCATACGGCTTCTTTTTGGGACGGACAGGTTCTGCTTTTGTTGGGCCTAGAGATTTTTTTTGCCTGTTTTTGAGTTGTTCTTTAACACGTTCACTGCGTATCGGGCCACATGTGTACCAACAGGTAAATTGCCCATTTACGTGCCAGTGTAAATGAAAGACATTTTATCTGTTTCATGACATTTTTAAAAATAATTGTTGTCATACGAGGTGAATCGTTATTGTGCTATTGTATTTTTCTTATTCATGAGGAAAAATTAAAATTTATTCAAGCTAGAAAACCGATTTCCCTATTCTACTACTTACAACCTAACCAAAACCAACCGTAACAGCCGCGGAAACGCAGTGAACGTATTAAGAAGACGAGTTTTTTTCATGGAGCAACGTTTTTCATGTGTGTATTTTTTGTTTTTTGTCCCTGCCATAACGTGTTCTTGCCTTTTCTTTGTTGTTTTTCGTTTTTCTTTTGGGTTTTTTAGTGCAGTTGTGTTGGTTTTAGCTCTATTCATGAAGTAGCTTTTGTCTTTGATCTCCCTATGGTGTTTATTCTCTGATGTACAATCCCTCAGGGGGAGACAACTATTGAATCTATAGGAATTAACACTTCCAGGGGGAAAGTGTGTGAGAGCCCAAGCTGAGAGTTAGGTAGGCCTTTTTGTAAAAATAAAATGTTTATGGTTAAGTTAAGAACCACGTCATGTTTTTCAGCACTGACTACTTTCTTCAACTTTTATCTTGTTTCATAAACTTCTTTCACGACTTTCTGCTTCTATACCCCTTCTGTGTGGATTTTGTATTCCTTTAACTCCATACTGAATGGTGCTTTCCTCTCTTCAAAACTTTTTTAGTGGCTAGGGAGACTCAAATTGACCGATATTTTAATCTAATCTCTGATGTATGGCAATTGGTAATCTGTTGTTTTATCTTTCTTGCATTGTAGTGAGTGATGAGCATGTATTTCTGTGGCGTAGCAATTTAGTTCTTTCAATTTTTTTACAATCTGTGCACAGGGTGTGTGGGCATGCCACATGCATAGATTCCGCATTCTTTTAACTCGCCACTGAATGGTGCTTTCACTCTCCATATCTTTGGAACACCTTTACTGTGGCGAGGAAGCTCTAAACTAACCTATAATAATCGAAGAGCAGGTCTGTGTTAGATACCATAATAAATTCTTTCTCTCTTTGCAACACCTGTGCTTTGGAAAGTGTAAACTAACCTATAGTCTCACTGACTCAAAAGAAGAATTCTTCCTCTCTTTGGAACACCTGTACTTAGGAAGGCCCAAACTAACTTATAGTCTCTCTTACACTACAGAAGAATTCTTACTCTCATTGGAACACCTTTACTGTGGTTAATGAGACCCAAACTAACCTATAACCTCCCGGTAGGTACGTGCTGGACACCATAGAAGAACGGACGACCAACTTCGCCCACAAGGTGCTGGTAAACAGCCAATTCACGGCCCAAGTCTTCAAGGACACCTTCAAGTCCATCAAGACAGAGCCGACGGTACTGTACCCTTCAATCAACGTCTCCCATTTCGACGAGTGCCCTCAAATATCCTTACAGGACCTCGGCATAGAGGACTCTGAGACTTTAATTCTCTCAGTGAACAGGTTCGAGAGGAAGAAGAACCTGCCGCTGGCGCTGAAGGCGTTTAATTTGTACCTTGGGGCGCCCCCTCAAAAGGCACGACTCGTGATAGCCGGAGGATACGACCCACTCAATGTGGAAAACATAGAGCACTTCGAGGAGCTTCGAACCCTCACTGCCGAGTTGGGCATCTCGGATCACGTGACGTTCCTCAAATCCCCTGACGAAGTCACCAAAGTAAACCTGCTGAAGAAGGCAAACTGCCTTTTGTACACTCCTGAAGGGGAGCACTTCGGGATCGTGCCCGTAGAGGCGATGTGTTGCCGCACCCCAGTAATTGCCTGCAACAGCGGAGGGCCCTTAGAGACAGTGGTAACAGGGCAGACTGGATTCCTGTGCCCCAATGACCCCTCTGCCTTCCGGGAGGCGATCTCCGAGGCCCTCCTGAAGGAGGAGGAGTTAGGGGAGGCAGGCAGGGCCAGGGTTATTGAGAAGTTCTCTTCTCTCAGCTTCGCGATGGCGCTGGATCAAATTGTGCTGGATCTCGTGGAGGGGTGACTAGTTCTTTTAGGGATTTTAGGCGTACTTCAATAAATTAATATGGGAAAAGTTCTGATTTTGGGCGTATTTCAATAAATTAATATAGGAAAAGTTCTGATTTTGGTCGTATTTCAATAAATTAATACATGAAAAGTTCTGATTTTGGTCGTATTTCAATAAATTAATACATGAAAAGTTCTGATTTTGGTCGTATTTCAATAAATTAATACATGAAAAGTTCTGATTTTGGTCGTATTTCAATAAATTAATATAGGAAAAGTTCTGATTTTGGTCGTATTTCAATAAATTAATACATGAAAAGTTCTGATTTTGGTCGTATTTCAATAAATTAATACAGGAAAAGTTCTGATTTTGGTCGTATTTCAATAAATTAATATAGGAAAAGTTCTGATTTTGGTCGTATTTCAATAAATTAATACAGGAAAAGTTCTGATTTGGGGCATATTTCATTGAGTAAATACAGGAAAAGTTGTTGTGATTTTGGTCGTATATCAATGAATCAATATACGGAAACGGATTATTCCCCTGACGTTTCCGAACATTCCCTGTATTTATGTCCAAAAAGTTATTGTGAGATTTTCAATTGAAAAATTTCATTGAATGACCATCAGTCGTGATTTAAAGAGTAAATATCAGAAAATTTATTGTATTGACTTTTTGTACTTGCACTGAATAAATGTATAGGAAAAGTTGTTGCTGCAAATTTTTAGTGCTTTGTAGAAAACGTTGTGTAGAATTAGTAAAAATTATAATGTTATTTCGATGGTTTCTTGTGATTAGTGAAAACCTAATTTGTTTGTAGGATATATTTGATATTTTGTGTTGAGTTGTGAAGTTGCATGGATATGTTGCATGTTAATTACAAAAGTTATTTACGCTTTATACAAGTCAATTGTTTCAAAAATTTAAAGCGCAAATATAGCTGTTTTTTGACCCTATACCGGCCAGATAAATTCCAAAATTTCCTTCTATTTACAGCTCTAATGTTTTTTTTGTAGACTTCGTACCTTGTCATTTTTTTAAAGAAAAATCTGATTGTTCAGAGCGAGGTTGTATATATATTGCTGTAAATTTCGTCTGCAGAAGCAAACAAGGAAAAACAAAATCTGGCCAGTATGCTGTTGGTGGCATTAAGTTTCCATATGAATCGTAGAATACTAAACATTTTTTATGCATAAGTGTTAGCTAATCTAGATATATATTAGTATACATGTAAGCCTAATTTTGTACTTTGATAAATATGTCAATATGTGATCAATTCCTACTTACGCCAGTGTAGAAAGTTAGTTGAAAGTTTAGATTTAAATTACTGCTATAGCTTTTGTCCGCTTCAGCTCCTCAAAATGATGCATCAAACCTGTAGAATATTGCCCTGTGTATTTGTGAGTTGAAATAATAAATTTTAATTGTCTACAAATACAACTGCGTGTTTATGAAGCAAACAAAGATTGAATCTCAACGCAGAATATTTGGTGTAGTGTGAACGCAGGAGATTCACGTACAGGGTGTACACACGTACAGGGTGTGTTCCTGGAACACTATCATGTACCCCCGTTTTTATGCAGCTTGTGCATTAATTCCTTGTTTCATCAAGTCCATACGAAATGGTGCCTTCCCCTTTCCTCTCTTTGGATCGCCTAAGTTGCGGATAGGAAGGCTTAAACTAACATCTAATATTTACAGATTTAATTTGTTTACAATGCCATAACCCGGCTGAACCTGAACCCCGGTATAGTGACACCAAGCTGCCCTGCGCAGTGAATGGAGTCTGTTGTGGGTCTGTTTTGTACTATGAAATATCTTTTGGATGATATTGTTTTTGTATTGAGTTTTTCGTGTTTTGTTAAATTTTGGTTATGTCGTTTGCCACATTTTCTTCGCCATTGCCACATTTTACTCGGAATGTCCACATTTCCCTCACAATTTCCACATTTCCCTCGCAATTGCCACATTTCCCTCGCAATTGTCACATTTCCCTCGCAATTGTCACATTTCCCTCGCAATAGCCACATTTCCCTCGCAATAGCCACATTTCCCTCGCAATAGCCACATTTCCCTCGCAATAGCCACATTTCCCTCGCAATAGCCACATTTCCCTCGCAATAGCCACATTTCCCTCGCAATTGCCACATTTCCCTCGCAATTGCCACATTTCCCTCGCAAAATTTCCTTTCCAAATCTATTATGTTGTAAAAATACAAAGATTTGTAATGCATTTGTACAATAATAGAAGTAAAAACTTGATTTTTTTGATACCTTGTGTAGAACTCGGTTAAGTGTTGCTAACATACCTGTTTTGTCTCATCTAATGGCTTTCCCTTCAAAATATGCTTTCCCGCTAGATTTTTTGAAGTTTTGTATCGGTAGTGCGTTTTTGAGATAAATTATTTTAATTAAAAAAAAGAAATAAAATCTTTCGCGATGTACTTCGCTGTTTCTTATTTGGGAGATGGGAATTTGTTTGTGATTGGTCAAGATTCATGTTGCGCCTCTGAGTAATTATTTTAAGGAATGATTTGTAAAAGGTTAACCCGAGTTTTGAACGCGTCTCTGCCGAGTATTTCTTTATTGATTAAATAGGGAAATTGATTTTGTCCTAAATTGCCCTAATTTATTGAATTTGATGTTTAATTATCCAATATAAATTTATCATAATAAAATGAACTCCTTCACGAATAAGTAAAATTTATCACAGATTTTGGATGTTAAATGAGCTCTTTCGCGTTTAGTTCACAAATGATCGCTTGTAAAATAATCATTAAATTCGCTCGTTAAGTTACTCGTTCTCAAAGTTTGCAGGAGTCATTGTTTCTAAAGGTATACATCAATGCTGATGAATGTATCGTAAGTATTAATTCATAAATAATCGATCTTCAAATTTGCCAAAATTCATCGTTCTTGAAACAATCGACACTAATCACTCGTATCATTCACAATAATGTTTGTTATATAATCAGCGATAGTTATTGCTCATAGAGTTACAAAAATTATCGCTTTAGGTTACTAAAAGTATTGCGGATAAAGTTACGAAACCCATCGCTTGTGCATTCACCAAAAATTATCGTTCATAAAATCCCATGAAGTTTTGTTTGTTATTTACACATTAATCACGTCTAATTTAATGAAAATTGCAAAATTGATTGCAATATAATGGTTTTGAGTGATAAAAAACATCAGTACTTTAATGCCAATTCTAGAAAAAAATAGTAAAAGATAAAAAATTATCATTGTTTTAACTAGTTGGTTTACCCAAAGTAGGCAAATAGATTACAATGTTATTTTTCTCAAAAAAATAACAGCTGATTACTCAAGCTTAGAGCTCGCGAATTATATATTCTGATCATCTTTCTTTCCTCCATTTTTCGAGATGCCAGGATTTCTTCGGACAGCTTTGACGTAGGTTCGTAATCTTAATATTAAAAATGAACTTTTTAGTGTTTTTCTTAGTCTGGTGTAAATTTGGCCCCTTCAAAAAAACCCTGAACTTGTGTGCAAACCACCCGACCAGTGGAACTAATCCCGAATTAAACGGGCTCTACCGCACACACATTTGCCTGACACCCATTTGGGGTCAGTAACGCTAGAAAAAAGGTAATTAAAAGATAAATGGAGCATAAAGGCAAAGGGCTCACCTGAACTTCGAAAAGTATGTTCAGGAGAACAATCTTCAATGCAGCCGGCTGCCGAGGACACAAGAGTCCCCTGTAGCGAGGGTCGGATTGCCGTAGAGCAGCGGCACACATAAGGAGGTGTACACACGCTCACAGCTAGTTTCAATCTGCGGGTCGGCTTGCGGCTGACCCGCTCGTCAGCTTCCCCGAATCCCTTGCTGTGGCTTGGTATTCGTTGCAAGAAGAGCAGACGAACATTTTTTAGTTTGCAAATACGTTTTTCGCCGAAGATGTGAGAAACCTTCGCCATTGCTCCGCTTAGTCTTAAATTACTTGCGTTATTAAATTTTAGGCTGATCAGGCGAATCACAGCCCATGAACTTTAATGCTGAAGGCTCTTAAATCTGCCTCATAAAGTCCGTTATGGACCTTAGTGTTCGAGCAATGGCTAGAATTTCGACAAACTTAACCCTCTTTTCTCTATTTTCCCCTTAAACGGAATTCATTTCAGTATCGGTCATCACTGTAAGTTTATTACGACCTTTTTTTAGAAATTAAATACGCGGGTTGAGGATAGAGCTTTAAAGTTGAGATGATTGATATCTCGGGTTCTAATCTCTGCACCAGCGGTATATTTTTTAGAGCAAACAGTTTCTGTGGTGATGTTGAAAATAGAAATCGAGGAAAAGGCTTTTAGAAGTCGGGAAAAGTAAGACGGCCGATATTTTGGCAAAAAACTGAAGAATCGTCAGCGTAAAATTTTTTAAAAAACGGAAAGCTTGTAGGAAAAGGAAGGAGTCACTTTTACTCATTGACCTATTCAATTTGAATTCCCGTTTCCAAAAGGAAAATGCGTAGTCCCTTGCTGAAAGTTAAGGTAGATTTCCTTTTATTCACATAAAATAGATTTTTTTTTTTCATTACGGATAATTTCTTAGCGGTTTAATTTTGTTCTACACATTTTTCATCGCCTATTGCTGGTTTCTTCAACTTTTAAGTTGCTTCATAAGCTTCCTTCTTAACTTGCTGTTTGTGTGCGCAGGGTGTGGTGACATACCGCGTGCATAGGTTCCTCGATCCCGTTCCTCTGTACTAACAGGGCTTCCATCATTCCTTTTAGTGAAAAAATATTTTGAGATTAAATTTTTTCTCAGTTTTTTCTGAATATAAGCTGTCATGCTGAGAGAAGGAATGTTTATATCCTAGAAAGTGGATACAATAGGCAACATAGATTTTTAAAATGTCTCGCACAAAGATATTCATTTTGTAAACGTAAATGGGTATCATAACCATCCGCGCTAATATTTGTGCGAAACATTAAAAGAAAAACATAAAAATAGCTTCCAATGATCACGCTATTTTAGGTATAAGATATTTGAAGCTATGAATTTACTCTTTAGAAGATTTTATAGTTTTATCGTCAATGAGACGTATCTACAAATCAAACAAAAGTACTAACGACCTGTCGCGAGACTTGTGCGGTCCCTCCCCCTCATTAATTTACATTAACAAGGAGACCGGGTTCTCGGAAATTGAGGAATTGGCATACCTCCATGAAATCATGATATACACAAAAATACAGGCAAACAAAATACACGAAAAATTTAATTGAAAAAACGTTGCATATACTAAAACAAAGATATTACTCACCGATGTGAAGGGATACCACTTACACCAGCGCGGTTCTATGCGCACCAGTGACGATGAGGGTTGTCGCCTCCGACATTAAGTATACTATACACCGTGTGAATTTAACACAATTTTATGATTTACGGCAGTGAGTCATCCAATACACTTAGGCAGATAACATACAATGGATATATTATAAATGATGTTGCGATATCAATACCTCAAATCTACTACCCTTTGCAACACGCTAACCCCACTAACGGAATTGAATGGCCGGCCAGCCCTCTTTACGATAGCTACACCTCTAAACATGCTAGAATAAAACCTATCTAATCATTACGTTTCCAACAGCACAAAACACGGTCATAGCTTCAAATCACACGTGCATTCTCAAGTGCAGCTTCAGTTCAAATTCACTGATCTATTCACAGATCAGTAAAGTATCTTTTGATGACTGTATAACAGCGTCTCGTAAATTTTCTTCAAGTTGAAATGAAACACGAAGCGATGTTTTCTATGGAGAACTGCCAAGAAAAAAGAAAAAAAGAAGAGAAGACCGCCCTCCTGCACAGATTACAGAATTAACCCATTACTTCTTATTGAGCTTACTCAACAGATTTGAATCTTTACCTCAATAAATACCATCACAATCATTTCACCTATTTCAAACGCATCGCTTATAGAAAAAAGACTAAGTCTCACCAGCCCAATCGACGTGTACTCTTTATTTCTCTGATTTAATGTCTCGACCACGTAGGTCGTGCGTGAGACTTCTCTTCTCTGCAGTGGAAAAGATTTTAAATTAAATTCTGACCAGTATAATTACACTTCGACGCACGTTATATGTTTTCACGTATTTTCAGAGTGTATTTTCAGTATGACTTCATTTTCACCACGTCCAATTAGTGACACCTACTTTTTCCCGACGGTGCTCGACGCAAGACTGACCCTTTTCCCTGAGCTAACATGCAAGCCTGCCTGAGGGCTGCCTTCTTTCGCATTTGCCCAATCGTACTGCTCCGAGGCTTCGTAAGTGCCCGTCCACGCCTTTGTAATTGGCGATCCTGGAGCTGGTCTTCTCTCATTCGTCGTTAAACTTCTTTCGCGAGTCGCCGTCGCCCAAAAAATGGTTGCTATGGTTACCCTCTGCTTCACCAATTCTCAAGTGGCCATCAATCACTGTCAACCCTTGTGGATATGCTCCTCAGACCGTTGGGCTGTTCCCCGCAGGCCTCCCCAAAAGTCTTTGCTAATCATAACATGCTCATGTTTCCCACGACTCCGTACAGCACCTCTTTGTGTGGCAATAAATTTTCCCGTCAAATGTGGTGAAGAAAACAGACTCTCTTGTCCAGGAAAGGCTTACACACAAAATCCTTGACAAGCACAACACCAACACAAACTCCGACACATGTGAAAACAAGCCCCCAGGCACACAACATGTTAAGCGACACGCTCGTGCTGTTGGAATACGTACAAAACTATGTAAAAAACAAATCAGTTAAAAATGCCCAGAATAAAAATAAAACACAAAATCAGTTAAAATGACCAAATTTAAAATGTTTCTTAACAGACCGATCACAGTTGTATCACAGGGTTGTGAAGTTTTGACCCACGATGGATTTAAAGAGTTTTTCCGTGATGGATCTTAGTGAAGTGATGAGGTTGTGAGGTATTATCAAGATCTGATTTTATTCGAGGTATTCGAAAGACTGGGCAGGGTCACCAGATGCCGACTAAGGCATCGATTAAAAGATAATAATTATGAGCGAACAAAATAGGTTGGATAAACCTAGGATTTACTCTGAGTTATTAGGGCCTCTGTGATCAGAAGGATAGGGTTTCGAGTAGCATTATCATAGCTACTAGGTCAACATTTAACAACTTCCCAACGCAACAATCGAAGGATAATGAGGCAAAGAACGCTTTTGACTGGCCTGATATATTAGAGGAAACCGTCACGAAGTTAATATTCTTGATCCTTGGCTCTTCGAGATGAGGTGTCCCTTGGGTCGTTCCTGGGCGTAGAATTCCAACCGTGTCGTGAGGTGATGGAGGGTTCGAGTTTGGTGCACCGGTTAAGGGAGCGAAGAGTGATCAAGATGTGGCTGTAACTGTGCCGAAGGAGGTAGTTCGTGTGGAGAGTTATAGTGGGACGGTGGTTAAGTGGCTGTGTGCAGAAATGCTGCACGTATGTGTGGTGGTGGTGTTCGTGGTACGTCGTCCGCAGGTCTCCTGTGCGGGAACATCAAGCTGGGGTTAAGTGGCACAGGTTAGAGAGCGCATTCTTAATCACATGCAAGTCTGTCACTTCCCCGACTTAACAAGAAGTAGCCTGAACAAGTCAGTTTCCCAATCATACCACTCAGCCCGCAACTCTGGCGCCTGAGCGCAGGTCTGAGAGGTATTAGGGGCTGGACATGGGTGTCTGGAGGACGACAGGGCAAGTTCTACAGGGGTGCACTCTTTAATATTGCCATCTAAGGTTATGGTGTTGCATCCTATTTTGTAACTCAGCAAGGGTTGGCAACCTAGGTCTAGTCAGCGTAAAAATGCTAAATTAATTAGTTTTCCCAAACTGGTTATCAATTGCTCAGCAGTGCTTAAGCAAGGTAGCCTAATTTGGCTCTAAACAATTTACACAGCTAAAAGATCCTAAAGCAAATTGACAACTTCTAATTCTAAATCCTAAAAAGCCAATGCTGGCATTTACAAAACTAATTTAATATTCAGTTCCTACAGAACAGACCGGTTTTCACAGACTGGCTGTGAGTTATCAGCCTCTCTTAATTAATACACACAATGATACAGGTCCCAATCTGATTCTAGCGAATTTAAGGGTATGCCCAAGCATTTAGAAGAAGCAGAACCGTAAGGTTCTGATTGGCTAAACTGAGCAAAAACCTAAGAATTATTAATACTGAACTTTACAGAGTAGCACACCAGCAGAGAAAACCTAAGTTAACTTTCGGGCTGGCTGTACCAAAAAAGAAAACTAATACTGGGATTTGTAGGGTTACCTGAAGGGGTTTACGATTAGATTACAAGATTCGAAGTTAGTTTAAGCTTCCCTAACCGCCACAAGAGAGCGTATCAAAGAGGGGAAGGAGGAAGGCAACATTTAGTATGAAGTTAAGGGAGCGTCCCAAAGAGGGGAAGGAGGAGAGCACCACTTAGTTTTGAAGTTAAGGAGCGTGGAATCTATGCGGTGAAGGCACCGAAACGATAAGATGAAAAAGGAGTTCATGGAACAAGATTAGAGTTGAGGGAAAAACCCAGAGGATTGAGGTTGGACTGCATTAACTATGCCACCATGTTCATGGGCCTAAAGATTAATTCAATATTTCTATGTGGTCAAGCAACACTATGCATTTGAAAATTCCAAACCTAACTCACAAACACAAAAATTATTCAAAGCAGTCTGGGTCGTAACTACTTAGTTCGAGCAGTTAATATCTCGAACAAGTTCACACATAACTTTCTAAAAACTAAGACTTAATTCAACTGTCGTGGGAAGGTCACACATAAATTTCTAAATAAAACCCAATTTATTATAGTGAAAAAAATCACAAATGAATTTGCAAGATTGGTTTTAATACCCGAAAGTGGTGACTCGTACCAGTTGCCTAATTAGCAGCTTGAGTTTAGAATTCTAGGAGCACAAAAATGGCTATTGATTTACTAGAGGCAACAAGATATGGCAAAACAAAATGGCTCCGTTCACTTTGAACATTTTCTCGAAACGGTCTGAACCTAATCACAAAAATACAAATGATCCTAACTTAATCACATAAGACACGTAATAAAGCTGACACCAAACAACACACTTTGCACCGGATGAAAAAGGACACTCGAAATCTCACGAAATGAAATAATCCTAATTTAATTTAGCAGAACACAAAACAATACACTTTGCACCGGATGGAAAAGGACACTCGAAATCTCACCCGAAGCACGAGAAGGCTGAGGTACCGACCACCGTGGGTGTGCGTATGAAAGTGAAGCTTCTAAGATGGAGTCTAGCGCTGTTGCCATATCGCACGGGTGGAAATCGGAACTGCGTTTCGGTGAAAGCTACTTGCGCAATATTCTCAACAAGGTTCAGGGTTTTACTAATGGAATCGGTGATTAACAACTACAAAAGTGTTTGTGTTAATGAAAATGAATTTTTTTCGATATTAAATGCGGAATTAAATATGAAATTAAAACGTGAAATTAAATGTGAAATTAAAATTTTGTCAGGCATGGCTACGTGTGCTGATGGTTCACTACAGGGTTGATGTGCTGGGGAGGCGTGAATTTTGTTGAAATTAAATAAAAAAGCGTTCGATTAGAAAATGTTTAAAGAATTTTTTTTTACACAAGGTTTTTGTGAAAATGCACGTAATCTAATCACATTGTTGCAAACCTGTCGTTGCAAACCGTGCTCGCCGTGGCACAGTGGTTAAGGGCATCGACCTTGCATGTAGAAGTCGAGGGTTCGTATCCCGGCGCTGGCGCGGCGATATTCCACGTTGGGTATGAGGGAAAGCTCAAGCACAATACCCCACTCAACCCAGTTTCGGAAATGGGTACCGGCTTTACGGGAGAACCGTCCTGGTGTCATATATATATAGTGTTAGTTATAAGGCATTTGAAAAACCAATGCTCAAGATCATATGTATCAGGCTTGATTGGAAATAAAGCATCCTAAGAGGCCGATGTTTTTTGTTTGTTATGTTATTGCCTATTCATTCAAATTCGAATCAATTGAAGCTTTGTTTTCTGTGCTTATTTTTTTGTTTTAGGATGTCTTTTTTAGTTCATTAGTTTTTAAAATATTGCAGTATATCCAAACTAACAATTTTCCCACATTTCGTCTCTAGGGTACTTATTTTCCCTAGCGTTAACAGTCCGTCTTTATTTGAAACTTAATTCATCTATTACTCTTTAGAATATTTTGTTTTAAAAAAATCAAATTTTTTTCTTCATCGCTATAGAGGTATCTATTTTTATAAATAGTCGCGGTTGTCTGGAACGTGATGTAAACATCTCCCGTTATCTGCGGTTTCCGTCTTGTTCTTCGCGTTGCTGTTGACATTTTCAGTAGAGCGGTCAGGGAACTCGTCGGCGCTTGGCGAAATGTTGGGGCTACGAAATATAACGCGATGTTGTTCTAAATTACACAACCATGGTCGATTAAGGGTAAGAAATATTACCTAATAATAGATAAGGAGTATTGTGGTTCTTATTTCCAGTGTTTTTCGTTTAATTTGAGTGCTGTAGCGTAAGTTGAAGTTCTTGGCAGTCGGTGGGGGATGTATGCCGGATGGAAGTGTCAAGTGTGCCAAGTGTTATGGTTATGTTGACCTGCCAAGTTTACTTCATATGCTTGTTGAAGTGGAAATAAAACTTTAAAGTTGAGGCAAATGAAAAGTTTTATTTTCTGGGTTATGTATCCGAATCCCTTTTATTTTGAGACATATATAAGTCCTGAGAAATTATTGGTGTAGGTTTTCAAATGATTGGTCAGATTTGATATTCATAAATCTGAAGAAAATTTCAAGATTTCATTATTATTATTATTTAAATGGCTAAAAATATTCGGTCAATATTGAATTTAGGCCTTTCACGGAAATTAAAAATTCCGTTCCAAAGAATCACTATAGGAACACATTTAAAAACATTTTACACGAATGACATTCTGCTTGCTGATGCATTATTTTTGAGTTATTCAACTTTGAAGTTAAACGAACGTCGAATATAAAAGAGAAGGAACGGACACGTAAAACTACTGTAATACGGTATTAACGTAACGATGGGTGAGGTTAGGGTAGGTTATGGTAGGTTAGTTAAATAAAATAACCTAAAATAACATAAATCAACCTAAAATAGCTTACCTTAACTTGCCCAAACCGAGCCGTGTTAATTTCCCGACAAGAAGTGGGCGTGTCCTGCCGGAAAAGTGGGCGTGTCCTGCCGGAAAAGTGGGCGTGTCCCGCCGGAAAAGTGGGCGTGTCCCGCCGGAAAAGTGGGCGTGTCCCGCCGGAAAAGTGGGCGTGTCCCGCCGGAAAAGTGGGCGTCACCCAACAATGCGGCGACTAAGCAACCAACCATGTAATGTTATTCCTATCCGAACGTAATCATTGTCATATCTCTAAAATAACGCATCACCGAGCAGAATGTCATTTGTGTAAAATGTTTTTAAATATGTTCCTTTAGTGATTGTTGGAACCGAAATTTTAATTTCCGTGAAAGGCTTAAATTCAATATTGACCAAATATTCATAACATTACCTGATATTCAGAATGAAATCTAATTAAGGTCAATATTGAATTTAAGCCTTTCACAGAAATAAAAATTTCGGTTCCAAACAATCACTAAAGGAACACATTTAAAAACGTTTTACACGAATGACATTCTTCTCGCTGATGTGTTATTTTTGAGAAAGAACAATAATTACGTTCAGATAGGAATAACATTATATGGTCGGCTGCTTAGTCGCTGCATTGTTGGGTCACGCCCACTTTTCTGGCGGGACACGCCCTCTTCTTGGCGGGAAATTACCACGGCTTGGTTTGAGTAAATTAAGGTAAGCTATTTTAGGTTGATTTATGTTATTTTAGGTTAGTTTATTTAACTAACCTAACATAACCTACCCTAACCTCACCCATCATTACGTCAATACCGTATTACAGCATATTTACGTGTCCGTTCCTTCACTTTTATATACGACGTTCTTATAACTTCAGAGTTGAATAATTAGAAAATTATACATCGGCGAGCAGAATGTCATTTATATAAAACGTTCTTAAATGTGTTCCTTTAGTGATTCTTGGAACGGAATTCTTAATTTCCGTGAGCGCATTAAACCCAATATTGACCAAATAAATGTATAGTTTGGGTTTTTGAGGGTCATACGGTGGAGCGAGTGATTACCCTTGTATCTTATGACCTGTAGAATTAAAACAAATTTGCACAATTGGCTAAGAAATTAATTTTAATCACTCACTAAGGGCATTGTTGTTGGCAGGTGGGGGTGCGTGCGGTGGCCGTTCGTCAGCTGCCAGACTCGTCTCGGAACCTTGCAAGCTTGGCAATCCTGCGCTCGACACGGTGAGGCTCTCGTACATTGCAGCCAGTGATGCCGACGCATCAGTCGTATGTTGAGTGTGTACCCCTCAGGGAGATGCAACTATTGTATTAATGGAAATTAGCGCTTTCAGGGAGAAAGTGTGAGGTCCTGAGCTGAGAGTTAGGTAGACCTCTTTTTTGTTGAAATAAAATGTTTATGCTTTGTTAAGGACCATATTTTTCTGGTTCACTGCTGTCCTGTTTTTCAGCACCTACTACTTCTTCTTTTAACTTTTATCTTGTTTCATAACCTTCCTTCTTATTTCCCTGTTTTTATGCACACAGGATCCTTTGTGGGAACACCTTTTGTGCATTGATTCCACGTTCCCTTAACTCCAAACTAAATGGTGACTTCGTCCTTCCTCTCTTTGAACATCTTTGTTGTTGTAAAGGGAGGCTAAAACTAACTTATAATCAATCATTGTTGAGTGTGTACTCAAGGTTTTGTTCACCTGCATACTGGAAACAACCTCAAGGTTGTGGTGTTTACTGGTGTATTGGGAGTTAATTAATCTCTAGTCAATTTTCATCTTTGGGAGTCTATTTGTTTGCTTTGAATGCAACAGTGACTTGAATCTCCAGTTTCTCAATTTGAGGGCCAAATTTGTGAACAAAATTTGATTTTGGAGCCGTTTAGCTGGTGTAAGGAGTATGCAGCTTTAAATGAAAAGATTATTCAGGGTTATTTAAATTTTTGTCTCTAGGCTTTTGTTCTGTCTCAAAGATCCAGGTAAATATTGGTTGAAAATAGATCAAAAGTAAAACTTCTGCTGCTTGAAATACCAAAGTATTTAATTAGATTAAAAAGACACAAAATAAGCTGGTATGTATCAGATTGTGTTAGGTTTTGGAATATTTGCGTAGAATAAAAACTGCATTGCAGTCCTTGAGATTTGGTACGGTCCAATCATAATTGAAATGGAACAACATTTGCTGCTTATTTTAATGCATAAAATCTAAATTATTTATGCACCTGAAGTGTTTATACTCTGATGGAAATACTGATTCATTGAGTTTATTATTTCTGATGTTCTTTTTAACTATTTTTGTATTTTATTTTCTTTTATTCGAGTATAGCTGATAGTTGATTAACTTGGTTAGAGAGATAGTTTTCTTTAATCTTAAATTGGAGAAGAAACTCTGAGTTAAAACTAGAAATTATACAACAAAATTAGTATACAACTAACATGTTACATTTCTGAATTTTTACCCTATGTTTGAATAACTTCCCCTAAAGTGTGTGTGCTTCAAATTTAAAACTTCTCTAAGTCACTCCCCTCAGGGGGATGCAAGTATTGTGTCTATGGGAATTAGAACT